>JBBYHO010516634.1:0-19092 GCA_038382025.1 Adansonia gregorii | reverse complement strand
TGTAAAATATGTTTGTGCCTTGATACGAGCCTATGGGAGGTCAAAGCATGTTCTCAAGCCTGATCGGGTTGATATGGTGACAATCAAAGGTCTCCAGATGGAACTCAGGAAAACACCTCAATTTTGACCATAACCAAAAATAGGGGAGAGCATCGCGCTGTCCCACTTCCCGAATTTATTCTAAATTAGTTTGAAGGCTTTAGAGGATGGACGATACCATTAGGAAGGTAATTTAGTGACAGTCAATCTCAAAATATTCTCAATGTCCCAAAAAGTCACCTTCCAGAGGAATAAATTTTCAAGTTCGTATTAATTTTGCTGCTGGCAAAGCATACGAGGGCCAAGGTGTCTCAAAATTTGAAAAATCATTTCGAACATTTGGTCTCAAAAAATTGCAAATAATACCTTTCTAGAAAAGAAATTTCATGAACTTTTTAGAAAAATTCTAGATGGATTTGGAAAAATTGTTTAGTGGGCCTAAACTACCCAACCAAAATGCACTTTATTTACTTTAGGGATTTTAGATAGTCCAGGTTTGAAAAATCATAACTCTCTTATCCAAAATGACCAGGGATGAACAAGACCTCATGTTAAAGATATTTTGATACACTTTCAGAGAAAAATATTGTAAAATTCATGAAAAATCATTTGTGATTTTAAAGTGATTTTTCAATTTGTAACAGTGATGATACCAGTAGAGGATAAAGCCAAGTAGAAAATATTTCTTGTTTTCTATATTTTTATAGGTCTAAACTCGAGTCATCAACATTTAAACATCCATGACTAAAGGGAAAGAGTGGCATGAGCATCATAAACTCATTTGCATAACCCTAGAGTAATTTGGGATGATGAAACAACCTATTGATCATACCACTCAATGTTTCAAATCAAAAAGAAGGCACAAACATTTTGGGAACAAGTGCAAGGCCATTTTGCCGCAAAATCAAAAGATTTAAGCTCGTTTAACCAAGATTCCAGAACTGGAAACTTAATTTTTCCCATGATTTTTTTGCTAACTTTGAGGAAAATGATAAGTCCATGCTAATCCTTATTGGTTGAGGTTAACATGCTTTACATGGGGAGGTTTTAAAAATTAGTTTTTAATAGCCGTCAAACATGCATTTTGACAAAGGGAAGACAATAATCATATAGGGGGATGGCGCATAACATGAATGGGGATGCTAGCTTTATCAATGGTCAAGACAAAGAAAGTGTTATGCATTTTGACAAAAAAATGTTATAGGTGCTGAAAATGACAATAATTCATGAAAGCTAATGTATAAATGTGCTTGAAATATGTTAAGCTAATATTCATACATGGATTAAGGATAACAAGGGGCATGGATATGGCATAAAGTGCATGAGCATGAGCTATCAAAATAATGAGGATGAAATGGGGCATTTTGCACATCAAAAGGGCATTAAGGAATCCAAATCTTAAGCTACCACAACCAAAGGCCACAAGAATGCATGAGAATCCTAAGAGGGTGATGGAAACATGGAGAGCTCGCTAAAGTGATGAAGATGTTGAAAAATAGAAAAGGTAAGTGATAAAATAAAAAGTTATACCAACAAAACTTCAATTTTTAGCCAAATAGTTGGAGCAGTAGAGATGGCTTAAATTTTCCTATTTTCCTTGTTAATAAGCAAGAAAAAGAGAGAAATAATGAGGTTTTGGTTTCATTATAGATGACAGTGAGTGTTTAGGGTTACTTTTGGGTGCTGAGTGAAGAGCTACAGGATTTTGGTTTTCTTGATGTGTGAATGTGTTTTGGAAGCTAAAAATGAGTTGGAATCTAAAGTTTCTCTACTGAGATATAAGTAGTCTATTTATACCAATATTTTAGAGCTAAATTAGAGGTGTTTTTTATCATTTCTCAATGGGGACAAAGTGATGTCAGATTGGTGGCTATAGAGTGGCTGTAGGGAGCAACTTGCTGCCAATGTGATGGATATAGGTTGGCTGGTTTAAATGCTAAAATGATTTTCCAACAAATAGGGTGGCTGATGGTGATCTTGGTTAATAAACTAGGGAAGAGTAGGGTGATCATGTGACATTGACCCTTTTTAACTAATTTAGACTTCAAAAAATGTTTTGATTAATTTAAAAGTTCAAATTCATAATTTGATATGGGTTCTAATCTTTTTTCTAATGCAAAGAAATGAGTTAAAATCAAGTTTTGATCAATAATGGTTGAGTTAAAAATACTCAGACTGTGGAAAATTGCCTGTATGTATCGATACACTATATAATGTATACATTTACTCCAGAAACCTTAAGTGTATCAATACAATGATCATTGTATCGATAATATAAACCATTGTATCAATACATGTTGTTATGAATCGATACATTTCTTTACAGAATACACACTTTTGGTCTTGGCATGGCCTAGTGTCGATAAATAAGGTTATGTATCGATACATTTACATGTTGTATCCATATAAATGAGGACATTTTACATTTTTGATGTGTTGGAGCATTGTATCGACATACGAAAATCATGTATCGATATATTCAAGCAAAATTATAAATTTTTTCATATCTTTTATCCTCGAACACCTTGAACTGCATCTTTTAATGCCACATCTTTGCATTAATCTTTGATATAATCAAAAGGCCTTCTTGACCTACCCTCTCACGTATCTCCCACCAAATTGCTAAAACATTAGCAGAGACAAAATAAGGTGTCTACAGTTACCCCTCTTTGACTGTTGTTGAGAATCAAGAACAGGGCAAAGATGAATAGATACTATATTGTCCGAGGTGGAATGATGTTCCTTAGAACACTAGGATGCTAGGTTTTCTAAGGTTTGACCCCTTTAGGCAGGTGCAGAGTATCGTGGATTTTTTATATAGGTGCTACCAACTTTTACGGACTTTAACTTAAACTTGCGTGCCATCAGCTCATATAGGCTTTGATTCGGGTGCCACTAACTCGTGTGGGCTTTGACTTAGACTTAGGTGCCATCAGCTTGTATGGGCTTTGACTCGGGTGTCGCTAACTCATGCAGGCTTTGACTTAAACTTAGGTGCCATCGACTTATGTGGGCTTTGACTCGGGTGCTACCAGCTCGTATGGGCTTTAACTTAGACTTGGGTATCACCAGCTTGTGTGGGCTTTGACTCAAGTGCCGTCAACTTGTGCAGGCTTTGACTTAGACTTGGGTGCCACCAGCTTGTGTGGGCTTTGACTCAGACTTGGGTGCCACCAGCTCATGTGGGCTTTGACTTAGGTGTCACCAGTTTGTGTGGGCTTTGACTTAGACTTTGGTAACACCAGTTCATGTCAGCTTTGACTCTGGTGTCGCCAGTTTGTGCGGGCTTTGACTTAGACTTGGGTGCCACCAGCTTGTATAGGCTTTGACTCGAGTGCCGCCAACTTGTACGAGCTTTGACTCAGACTAGGTGCCACCAGCTTGTGTAGGCTTGAAAAAGGTGCCACTGACTTGTGGGCTTTGAAGAGGTGTCATTGACTTGTGAGCTTTAAAAAGAGTGTCACTGACTTGTGGGCTTTTGGAAAAGTGCCACAAATTTGTAGGCATTGAAGGGGTGCCACTAACTTATTGGTTTTGAAAAAGGTGCCACCGACTTATGTGCTTTTTTGCCACCAACTTTGTGTTTCTAAAAGGGTGCCATTGACTTGTAAGCTTCGAAGAAGGTGCCACTAACTTGTGAGCTTTGAAAGGACTTATGGGCTTTGAAGGTGTATCACTGACCTATGGGCTTTAAAAAAGGTGCCACTAACTTGTGGGCTTTAAAAAAGATGTCACTAACTTATGGGCTTTTAGAAAGGTGCCACTGACTTGTGGGCTTTGAAAAGAGTGCCACTGAATTGTGGGCTTTGAAAGAGTGCCACTAACTTGTGGGCTTTGAAAAGATGCCACTAGCCTATGGGCTTTTGGAAAGGTACCATTGACTCGAGGGCTTTGAAAAGGGTGCCACTGACCAGCGGGCTTTTAGAAAGGTGCCACTAACTTGTGGGCTTTTAAAAAGGTGCCACTGACTTGTAGGCTTAAGAAGGTTTCTTGATAGGTGCCCATTGATTAATGTTTGGTTTACGAAGCTTAGAGTTCTTATCAGGGAATCCTTTGAGGTTTGGTGAACCTAGCTTAAAGTAACAATGCAAAAATCATGATGTGTGATGGTAATATTGATGCATGATGTGGAATGCTATCATGATTGCATGATGTGAAGTCTAATGCGAGAGATAGTCGTAGTTTTTCTTGTACATCATTTAGACTCTTATAGGATGGCAATTCATCTTTGTTGCCACTATGGACAGGAATTTTCCTAATCCCGCTAGGGATTATAGGTTGTCCCGACTCACTAGGATACGATAAAAAATTTATTTTCAAGAATTTGGATTATTGCATTTCCCGATTCGGGAGGCTTAATCATTTCCTTGATAATTGGAAGGCATTGCCAATAATTTGGAGACTATTTGACTGATTAGGTTAATGTTTATGGTTTTGATAGGATTCTAATAGAACGCATGGGTCAATTTTTGGTTAGCTTAAAATGTTTTTCTTGTGATGTGGCTTGTGAAAGCAAGAAATGGTTTGGTGTATGGTCATACCGAGCAGGTGTTTGGACGCGAAAAGTGCATGAACTTGACGATTAGGGCGTGACTAGAGTTCCCTGTACTTTTCTTTTCGTTGTAATATCAAGATGTCCTAATGCATATTTCAGTTGTTTATTAAACATTATCAACTAAATGACAAATATAATATGAGTTGTACAAGGGTTAAAAAAACAAGGCAATATTTATTCATGACAACAAAGAGACATAACTCGGTATATATTTTGACAAATAAGTGACACGGTAGCCAGAAGGATGATCTTTTGGGCGAAAGATGCTTCTGATAATCATGACATGGATGTTCTTTAGGTGCTTTTCAGGATCTTTCTCAAACAGTAAATGTGACTAGTATAAGCTAATCTTCGAAAGGTCCCCAAGATTGCTTTGCATTGTCCTATAGGTGCTCTCAATCTATACCCCATCAAAATTGATCTTCTCAAGTTGCCTTTGTGGGTTTTCAATTGTAGTTGGGTTGGTTGCCCAGATGCCTTTTTTGGATTTTCATCTGAACCCTTTTTTGTTTTCTTTTTTTTTGTTTTTTTGTTGTTTTGTGTTTTCCTTTTTCTTATTTTTTTAAAGGATGCCTCCCTCTACGTGTAATATTTCTTGATGAAATCTAAGTTGACTCGATTGGGCAAGGCATTACCGTCCATTTTTTACAAGATTAGGGTCCTTCCAGAGAAGGCTTGCTTCACGACATACGGTCTTTCCTAATTGGGAGTCCACTTGCCTGATGCATCTTTGTGGATTAGAAGGATTTTTTTTTAATACTAATTTGCTTGGGTGAAATTATCGTGGGCATATCTTTTTGTCATGGGCTCGGATCATGCGTCCTTGATACATTTAACCATGGTAAATGACTTTTATGTGTTTTTTCTCGATGAGGTTGAGCTATTCGCATCTATTCTTGACCCATTCAACCTTTTCAAGTTTGGTTTCCATCAAGACTCTAAGAGAAGGGATCTCGACTTTAATAGGCAATACAACCTCTATCCCATAGATAATGGAGAATGGGGTAATGCTCGTAAAAGTATGAACTAAGGTCCGATAAGCATGAAGTGTAAAGGATAGCTTCTCATGCCAATCTTTGCAAGTCTCAGCCATTTTTTCAACTATTATTTTGATGTTTTTATTGGCTGCCTCACTTGCCCTATTCATCTTTGGGCGATAAAGCATAGAATTATGATGCTGGATCTTAAACTGTAAGAGGTCTTATGGTACGGAGTTTTCTTTGAAACCTTCTTTAGGATCGATTTCACCAGTGCAAATTGACCATAAGAAATCGATCTTCAAAAACCTATCAAAGACATCCATGTCACTGTCATCATGACACATGAAAAGGTGAAGAAATAGACATTGCAAAAGGCATACACACAACTTGGGGATTCAGATAAGAATAGAAGCAACAAGGAAATTGAGACAAAGAGATTGAAAAGTAATGTAGGCACACAATATGGAATGATATAAGCAAAGTCATTTCATCAATAATATTTGATAAAATTACCCTTTATTTAGGACACCTACCTACATTTGCGCAAGGGCAGGTAGGTTTTCATTTCTTGACATTACATGAAAGGGACAAGAAAAGTGCAGGGCTTTCGTCATGACCCCGTCGTCAAAATCAAGTCTTGTGGAAGGACACAAATTCTATGGCTCGATATCGATCATGTTTGCAGCTAGCTCAATGTGATTTGGTAAAGGATTGGCAGCAACATTTGGTCCCTGGTTCATCCTAAACTGCAAGACTTTTGAGTTGATTAGATTTTACACATTTCATTTGAAATACATGCAGTTCTCAATGTCATGCCTCGCTACCCCAGCATGGTATTCATAGTGGGCGTTAGGGTAATACCATTACGGGTATGGTGGCTTTTTTTCTAGGACATAGATTGAGGCCACTAAATGATTTTGGAGCAAGGTTTTGTAGAGCTCTTTATAGGTCATAGAGATTGGATCAAAATGTTGTCTTGGTTGAGTTGCACCTTGATTACCAAGTGCATTATTAGTGGTTGGATTGGTATTTTGGTAGATTTATGGAGGGTAGCTTTGTGGTGGGTTTGATGGGAGTGTGAATGATGGGTTATAAGTTATGGCATAAATTGGCTATGAGGACATTGTGGTGGGGTAAGAATGTGGCGTGCTTGAGTAGCAAGCGTTGGGTGCTTGACGCTCTCTTGGCTGAGATAAGCTAGCATAATTTATGGCATTGGCCTTTCTTTTTTTCTTTTTATCGATAATGGGCTTCTTACTCGATCTAGCTATTTCCCCGACAGACATTCTACCACTCTTGATGGTGGCATCGGACGTTTCTCCAGAGAGAACTAAGTTTGTGAATTTTTTGGTGGCATTTCCTATAAGCTTTTCGTAATAAGAAGCACATAAAGTATGAATGAAAGTGACTGCCATCTTTTTCCTATAAGAGGAGGCTGGACTAGGGTTGCTTCTTCTCTTCATCTTTAGGCGTATTGCCTGAAACTTTCAGTGGATCTTTTCTTGAAATTCATCAGGGAAAATCAATCCAGCACCTAATCCCACACATGCTGGTATTAATTTAGAAAGGCCTTAGCCAAATCGACCTATGATTGGATTTTTACATTGTCTAGCTCGATATACCATCGAGCTGCTGCCCTAGTGATGCTGTGCTAGAAGCAATGGATGATGAGCATTTCATTTTTCTCGTATCCGACCATCTTTCTTAGGTACATTCAAACATAGATAAAAAGGTCAGCGGTTCCATTAAATTGTTTAAACTCTGAGACTTTGAACTTTAAGGGAATGATAAGGTTGGACACTAAAGACAGCAATTGCATGTCAAGAGCTCCAACCTTGTCACCCCTCTTGATAGCTTGGAGGTGTTTTTTCAGTAGCTAGAATTTGTTCACTTCTTCTGCAATCATGGTGGACTTCTGACCTTTTGTTTTCTCTGGCTCCTTATGGTCAAGTGTTATCGGATCTACCAATGAGACTTCTATGTTCACCCTTTGAGTACCAAGAATTAATTAACCTGCTGCAATGGGATTTAGGTAGATAACTAGTGGAGCCAGAGCGAAAAGTATAGGAGCGGGTTGTTGTTCTTGTCTAGTTTTCTCTTGGGCAGGTTCTGGATTATTGGTCGAGGGACTTTCAGTGTTGGGAGGATCATTCCTCATATTGACAGTGCTGGCTTGCCCTTTTTCTTTCATGGAGACGGTCATTAGTTTCGTAAGTTTTGCGATTTGAGTTGTATTTTGCATTGTTGATGGAGCATCTGGTCTTGTGATTCCTTAACCATTAGCTTAAGTCGCTCAATACGAGCTTCATGATCACTTTCCATGATTTGTTTGTAATGGTAAAGGGTTATCAGATCTGCCGAGATAATGAATGATTGATGTAAGTGTAAAAAAGGTGAAAGTAAATATGTATATGCATTGGAGACAATTGAATCTTGGATCAGCTTCATCAATAACATCTTTCATAGGGCCACAAAAAGGCCCCCTGCTGAATATCAAACCAAAACAATTATCCTAAAATGATGACAGTCATGATAGTTATGATAAAATGATGCATGCACCAAAACACAAACAAAGGAAAAATAAGTTAGTGGAACATATAGAAGACAAATGTAAGGAAACAAAGAATTTAAGAACATCAGAACAAAATATTCATAACATGTCTCAACCAAGGTGGTGAGATAAGAAATGGGTAGGATTTCAATATGCCAGGATGCAATTTGTCCTTCATGAGGTAATGCAATATCTTATTTTGATAGAAAAATAATTGACCAGTAGTAATATTCGTTTATCACCATTAATGTAGATGCACATAAAGCCATAACTCAGACAGCATAATAGCTTATAGCAAAGACATTGTGAACGATAGTTTTTGCTCATCGTTACTTATTTAGACAAATATTGGTTATCGTTTGGGTGGCACGATGGCATGCATTGATAAATGATAAAAATGCATATGCGGGTGATAATTGTATACTTATTATCACCTACATAATTATGGTAATTAAGAGTAAAGGTTAAGAATGTTTCCCCAAGTGACCCTATTCCTTGGGTATTCTAGCAGCTATCTTGTAGGATTTGACATGGTTTAGCTCGTAAAGCTCACTATATGAGGTTTAGATTAACGCCTAAATAGGTATCCGAATCACTCCTCTTTTCGATAATGACAGCCAAGCCACCCCAATCCAGCCCATTGTAGGTTTGACAGACAGGGTTCGATCCGATGGCTGTATTTCCTTATGCAAATGCAAAGGGTTACTCACGAGAGACATAGGTAATTTACATCTGCGAAGTTATTGCCATGCCTATGCGAAGGGTTACTCATGAAGGCAAATAGCTCACTTCCTCTTAATGATCAGGCTATAACCATGCCATGGAGTTTGGCGGGACTCTTATGCTTACGCAAGTGAACGGTATGTGATGGGAAAATGATAAAACCTTTTTTGCTTACTTCCATGTTACCATTTTTATTAAACTGATGATTATTCGAAAACAAGACAATCCTAAAAATCATGCGAAACAAAAGATTAGTTGACCAAAAACAAGGGTCATAATTAAATAATGATCGAAGATTAAAAGAAATAGGGACCTAACAAGAGACAATTAGTTATTGGCCTAACTTTCTATATAATCCTTAGCAGAGTCACCAAGCTATCGCAACGCACCCTATGGTGGATCCTCGTGGATCTAAGGGTGCATACGACTTAAAATATTTTTCTGACTTAGAAATGTCTTCTTAAGTAAGACTTTTTTTTTGTGATATGATAAGAATGAGAATGTATGGATTCTTGACTTGTGATATAGTGAAGAGGACCATAAGATGAATCGCTCATCTTATTGGTTTTGGATGACCATCATGAAATGGCCAACGCATGGAGTCACCACCGATCATTTTAGGCTGGGCATGACCGAATGCCTATTAAAACCCATGTTTTGAGTTACGAAACTCAAAACATCGATCCTGTGGTCTTCTAGTGCAAAGATTCATCATTTGGGTTTGGGAATTGGTTACACATGATAAGGTACGAACCTTTTCGCGATGCCCAAAATCAGTACCTTACTAGCTATGTCTTATCTCAATTTTGGTTCTTTCAATCTTAACTTGTCTCTATTTTGATATAGCCCCCTTTTAATGTATGAATTTTATAGAAATATAAATCTAGGTTTTGATGAAAAGATTTAATCTCATACACGCCCCGAAAATATGGGAAATATAGAAATTTTCAATAAAATGACCTCTGGATTTTACTTTGAAAATAGAATATTTCACTTTGGGCACTCGAGAGATAGTCACGCAAAATATTATCTTTAATTTTATTTGAACAATTTGAAAACATGAATACAAATGATCATCACAAAGAAATAACGTTAGTAAGGCAACAAATGAAGTAAAATAACGTAGATCATTCACTGCAATGATAAAAAAAGGAATGAACTATTGGAATTTATCTCGCGATTGGCATCGATTATCTAAAAATAACTCAATCAACAATTTTCGAGATGCCTCTAGGATTCTTGATAGAATAAGGTTTATTTGACACATTCATGGAAATTCGAGAAGGAGAAAAATTTAATTGTAGTTGAAAAACATAGTTAGAGTATCCCTTCGGGAAGATGGGGTTAGAGTATCCCCGTGGATGAAAAATAATATTGACAAAGGAAGATTTTTAAATTTAGATAATTTTGAAGAGCAAGGTTGGAGTATCCCCTCGGAAGGTCAAAGTTAGAGTATCCCTAAAAGTGACACGTTTGATACTCTTTAGAGAAGTCGAGTTGGAAAACTTAAGTGGACAAAACTTTGTGATTTAAGAAATGTGTGAGCATTTCGATAACTTTTGGCAAAAGAAATCATTGTGAATTAGGATGGTAAAGATGTAAAATATATTTGTGCCTCGATAAGAGCTTATGGGAGGTTAAAGCATGTTCTCGAGGCTGATCAGATTAATATGGTGACGTTCGAAGGTCTCAAGATGAAGCTCGGGAAAATAACTCAATCTGACCATAACCAAAAATAGGGTATGCTGTCCCACTTCTCGAATTTATTCTAAATTAGTTCAAAGGCTTTAGAGGGTGGACAAGATACTGTTAAAAAGGTAACTCGACGATGGTCAATTTAAAAATATTCTCAATGTCCTAAAGAGTCACTTTCCAAAGGAATAAATTTTCAAGTTCGGATTAATTTCACTGCTAGCTAAGCATGTGAGGGACAAGGTGTGTCAAAATTTGAAAAATCATTCCGAACTCATTTGGTATTGAAAAATTGCAAATGATACCTTTTTAGAACGGGAATTTCATGAAATTTTTATGAAAAATTCTGGATGGATTTCAAAAATCGTTTACTAGGCCTAAAGGGCCTAACTAGAACGCACTTTATTTATTTTAGGGATTCTGGATAGTCCAAGTTTGAAAAATCGTAACTCTTCATCCAGACTGATCCATGGATGAGCAAGACTTTGTTTTAAGGATATTTTGACACACTTTCAGAGAAAAATATTATAAAATTCATAAAAAATCATTTAGGATTTTAAAGTGATTTTTCAATTTGTAATAGTGATGTTGCCAATAAGAGACAAAGCAAAGCAGAGGATATTTCTTATTTTCTCTATGTTTACGGGTCCAAACTCTAGTCATCAACATTTAAACGTCCATGACTGAAGGGAAAGAATGGCATGAGCATTGTGAACTCATTTGCACAGCCTCTAAGTAATTTTGGATGATGAAACAGCCCATTGATCATACCAGTCAAGGTTTCAACATAAAAACAAGGCACGAACATTTGGGGACAAGTGCAAGGCCATTTTTATTGCAAAATGAGAAGATTTGAGCTCGTTTAACCAAGATTCCAGATCTGAAGAACTTAATTTTCCCTAAGATTTTTTCTTAATATTAAGGAAAATGCTAAGTCCACACTAATTCTCATTGGTTGAGGTTAACATGCTTGGCTTGGAGAGGTTTTAGAAATTAGTTTTTGATAGCCGTTAAACATGGATTTTGACAAGAGGAAGACAACAATCATACAAAGGGATGACACATAACATGAATGAGGATGCTAACTTTATTAATGGTCTAGACAAAGAAAGTGTTATGCATTTTAACAAGAAAATATTATGATTGCTGAAAATGATAATGATTCATGAAAGCTAATGTATAAATGTGCTTAAAATGTGTTAGGCTAATGATTCATACATGGATTACGGATAACAAGATGCATGGATATGGCATTAAATGCATGAGCAAGAGCTATTAAAATAGTGAGGATGAAATGAGGCATTTTGCACATCAAAGGGGCATTAAGGCATCCAAATCCTAAATTACCATAACCAAAGGCCATAATAATGCACGAGAATCCTATGAGGATGATGGAAACATGAAGAGCTCACTAAAATAATGAAGATGCTGAAAAACAAAAACATGCATATGATAAAGTAAGAAGTTATACCAACAAAACTTTAATTTTTGGCCAAATAGTTAGAGCAGTAGAGATGGCTTGAATTTGCCTATTTTCCTTGTTATTAATAAGCAAAAAATAGAAAAATTATGAGGTTTAGGTTTTGGTATGGATGAGGATGTTTTTTTAGAATGTGTAATCATTGAGAGTAAGTGTTTTAGGGCTGTTTTTGTGTGCTGAGTGAAGAGCTTCAAGATTTTGGTTTTCTTGATGTGTGAATGTGTTTTGGAGGCTAAAAATGAGCTAGAATCTAAAGTTTCTCTACTGAGATATAAGTAGTATATTTATACCAGCATTTTAAAGCCAAATTAGAGGTATTTTTGATCATTTCTCAAATGGGACAAAGTGATGTAAGCTTGATGGCTATAGAGTGGCTGTAGGGAGCAACTTGCTGCCAATGTGATGGACATAGGGTGGCTGGTATAAATGCTGAAATGATTTCCAGCAAATAAGGTGGCTGATGGTGATCTTGGTTAGCAAACTACGGAGATTAGGGTGATCATGTGACATTGACCTTTTTTTATCTAATTTAGACTTCAAAAAATGTTTCAATTAATTCAAAAGTCCAAATTCATAATATAATATAGGTTTTCATCTTTTCGGATGCAAAGAAATAAGTTAAAATCGAGTTTTTAATCACTAGTCGACAAGTAAAAAATGCTCAGACCATGAAAAATGACCTATATGTATCGATACATTGCAGAATGTATCAATACATTTGGTCCAAAAACCTTGAGCGTATCGATACAATGATTATTGTATCGATACTATAAACCATTGTATCGATACATGTCGATATGTATCAATACATTTCCTTATAGAATGCACATTTTGGTCTTAGCATGGCCTAGTATCAATACATGAGCTCCTATATCGATACATAAGGTTATGTATTGCTACATTTACATGTTGTATCGATACAAATGGGGACATTTCAAATTTTTGACACATTAGAGCATTATATCGATGCATGAGAACCATGTATCGATATATTCAAGTAAAATTATGAATTTTCTCATATCTTTTATCCCCGAACACCTTGAGCTACATCATTTGATGCCACATCTTCGCATTTACCTTTGATATGATCCATAGGCTTTCTTGACCACCTCAAAATACTTTTTCGCTTGGCGATGTTCATTGACCTTTCTCACATCTATCCCTCAGATTGTTAAAAATTAACTTGGACAAAATAAGGTATCTACAATGATCTTACAAACCATTTGAATTAATATTGAAATCATGTATTACATAACTTAATCCAAACATTAGGATGATAAACATTATTTGGTCCAATTAACTCATTATCTAAGTCCAAACAAGCTTTAGAGTTAATAGTCGATTATCAGTCATGTGTACATAGAATTAGTAGTTTGTGTAATTAGTGGTTTTAATTATTTTAAGATTTTGATTTTTAATCTAAACTGGTCATACAAGTCCTAAACCATTTAGAACTATCAATTAATTAAAACCGAAATCAAATGGCCTATATTAAAAATATCCTAGTCAAAGTAGAATTAGTAAGATTTCTAATTCAACAGAGAACCTCAGTGAGAACTAATTTCTCAAATACTAATCCAATTAGGGAAGTCAAGCCAACAATTAAGTGAAGGCAATTTACAGTTTGATGGAATTCTACTCAAAACTAAAATTCATATATGATATACAACCAATAATTTCGATATCCTGTTTTCTTTTTTTTTTTTTGGTGAAACCACCAGTATCTGGAAACCCTATGGACTCTGACTAATCTAGCTCGAACTAATGAGGTCCCGTAACAAGGGTAGAGCTCTCTCAATGGCGGCGTTTCCATATATAGGACTCGAATCCGAGATCTTGCTTAAGGGGAAGGGAGTACCTACCACTCAAACCAACCACCTGTTGGTGCTATCCTGCTTTTATTAATGACAAAGGTATATTGATATTCCAACTACTATAATTACTTATGAATCAACATCTCGTATGGGTGTTACAGTTATCAAAAATGGAAAATTTATCTTAGATCTCATAATACCAAAGTATTTAAGAATCAAATAATTTATTTGTTTGATTTTAGTAATTGAAAAATATATTTTATTTAAATATATCTTGTTTAGATGTTGTATTATTTAATTTAATTAGTTGATCTTTATATTATAATTCACAAAATAATATTTTTTTAAGTGATTCAATATTTGTTTGAAACATCAAGAGAAATATGACTTAAAGTAAGTTTTGTTAATAATTCGTTTTGTATAGCACAAAACAATAAGTGTAATTATATGTTGAAATTAAAGGTGCTCATGAACCAAGTTGGGTCAAGTTCAGGCCAGGCCTATGCATGATATTAACATTAAACATGTTTGCCTAAGCCTAACCCGACCTAAAATATAGGCCTAGCTAGGTTGGCCCATATTATATATTTTTGAAATATATGTTTTTAAAATTTATTCTTTATTAATTTAATATTTTTTCTTTTATTAAGGTTCAAATTATAAATAATTTAACTTTGTTTTTAATGTTTACACTATAATATTACATATATGTTTTTTTTATGTGATAAAAATTACATAATATATAAAATATAAAATTAATGTATATTATGTAATAGTAAAATGGGTTAGGTTAGGTTAGGCTTAAGCCTTGAAAGTTGGAGCCAAAGCCGACCATCTTTAACCTAGCCTAATTTTTGCCTAAGCCCATTTTTCGAGCCTAATATTTTTATCCAAACCCTTTCAAATATCAAGCGGGACTTCTAGCTTGGATAGGTAGTTCGGCCCTTGAATAGGTGTAGGTAAAATTATAATTTCATTTTTGTATATTGAATTATTATTGTATTAAAATCAAATTTTAAATTTAGAATAAATATAATAACATATTGTACATGATTATTTATTAATAATATTATTTTTTATTAATAATATTATTTTTTTATTTTATATGATGAATTGATATATATAGAAAAATGATAGTCTTAAAAATTATTTAATTCATATTTATATTTCATAATCTAATTTAAAGATTCAATATTAACTAATTTTATTTATCATACATATTAATATAATTGTATAATAATTATAAATGCATTTTTGTAAACGAAATATTTTATTTATCTATATTTTATTTTAATTAACAACATATAATTATAGTTTAGCTTTTTTTGGTTATAATTTGATTTTTTAAGGGTTTTAGATTGGATCGATCCCAAGTTTAGATCTTAACAATTTGAGCTTTTATGAATTTCAAGTCATGTTGGTTTCGAGCTTTTTTAGTTTTAGAATTTTTTTTTTCAAATTCATATGTTCTCAAGTTTAAGGTTTTCGAGTTCAGATTTTTGGGATTCAAGCTTTTGACTTTTTAAATCAATTTGGATCAAATCATATTCAATCTTGAGCTGGCTTGGATGGCTTTTTTGATTTAAGTTTACTTTGCTAGCTTTATCTATTACAACCAGTTAATGGACGATGGCTTGACTTACTATAAGAGATTAAGATTAAGGTAGCTGAAAGGATGCCTATGGTTAGTTTAGCAGTATTGTTGCAAAAAATTTAGGCTAGGGAAAGCTTGGGTTAGAAAAAGGTGAATTGTGGACACTTAATTGAGTCTAGGTCTTTTAATTAGTTTTCTTAGTTTTGTACATCCACAAGTACCCCTTAACTCAAACCCACTCAAATAAAGCACGAATGTTTACAAGGCTTGGTTTAACGTTTGAATAAGCAAGAGATTTGATGAAATAGGATGACATGTAAGTTTAATAGGGCAACTTGGAATAACACGCTAAAATCGGAAAATAGAGAATCGAGTCAATGAAAATGAAATGAACGGTATGAGTTGACTCAACACAAAGTCCAGGAAGATCAAAAGTTAACCTAAAAGTCAACAAAAATCAAAGTTAAAGATAAGATAAAAAGTTGATTTTTAAATTGGAAGATATAAAAAATTCGAAATCCAAATTTGATTTCACCATTATGAAATCACAAATAGAGAGGAAATTAATGGAGGATGATAAAGGATAATTTTCAAGAAGACCTTAGAATAAAATTTCTTGAGAGGTTAATCCGGGATAAGCAAATCTGCAACTTTTGAAATAATACCGTTAGAGATACTTGGACTACGTGAGAGAACATCTAATTGAATTTTTGAGAGATCAAACAAAAACCAGGGGATAAAGCAAATAAATGTGCAATTTTTGTCTTGAAGTCACATCATGGCCGAAATTCATACTTGGTGTGGCTTAAATAAGCCAGGGCATTTTGAGACATTAACTAAAGTAGATTTTGCTGGATCTTCTGAAGCCATGTGGAGGAATAAAAATGCAAAGGAAAGTTTGGCTGGAAAAACTTGTGGGGGTATATTCCTTGCTTACGATCTGTCTTGAATTTCTCACTTCTATGATCTTTGTATGCTTACATCACATTCTCCATTTTCAAAGAAATGAAGTAACATGATTTTCTCATTCATTCTCACATGTCCATGGATACCTCTTCCCATGTGATTGATATTTTTATGGATGAGCTTGGTGATTTATAGATGATTCAAACATGGAAATGAGATTGTCATATCCTAGGTAGCATTCGACCATGATGTTTTGTTAAATGGTCTTATGCATTTTCTTACTTTCTTAGTTCCCTTTTGAAAATCTTTTCAAAACAGTTTCTTCTTCAAAAAATTGATTTTCATACTTTGTCTTTTAATCATCTTCACCTGTTTAAAAAAAAAAGTTTTACCTTATTTCTTAACTTTAAATCAACACTGGTTTGATCTTCCTTGAAATATTTTATGCCTAAATCACATTAGGATCTAAGCTTGTCTCTAATCTCATTGGTTACTTCCCCATGTACCCGATACTTCTATGAGATACATCCTGATGACGTCTCTTTGTATCCTTTATGGCTTATTTTTGTTTCGTATATTATATTCCATACGTATCTATATTATATTGGATAGTGTTGTTGAACAATATGCTATAAAAACTTGTTTTCAAATCATTTTTTAGAATTACGAGATTATTGTGAAATGGTTTTGAGCATGCTTCGCTCGAAAGCAGGGGGTCTACTCAGGATTATTTTTCTTGATAACCTCGAAATTTGGATACCATAAGAATCACATAAATGTTAGTGCGAAAAATAATTCCTTAAACATTGTCGGGAGCCGGGTATGTTATGCAATTCTGTGATGCAGAATATTAACGTGATCATCGTTGAACATAAAAAATGAAAACTTTTGTTTATAAAATGATGTATTCATGTTTTTCCTGTAAGTGTCCATATTTTGTTTTTGTACTAATAATCTCATGACTATGTTTCCTTGATAAATCAGCTTTAAATGTTTACAAAAACCAAATTTCACATCTTCAAAAGCAATTAAAGCAATGTTTCATGTTAAGATTACTCATGAATTTTCCATTAGGTTGATGACGAAAAGTTTCATCAATCATTTTTAACTGAAAATATCTTTTTCAAAATGAAAGGAATAAACCAGGAACTTTAAATGCAAAAGATCAATTTGTATTCTTCCAGCATTTGGGGAATATAAAAGGTTTTCAAACAACGAATCCTGTTCATTTTCAACTAGCACAAATTTTTATGTATTAGGAAACTATTGCTAAATACCTTTAGTTTATTAGGGTTTCAAATAATGCATGATCAATAGGTATTAATTTTAAGGTATTATGGGTGCTAATATTTTCCTTTCATGTAACAAACTTTCGAACTCATTTCCATTATTCTCTTCTAGAAGTAGACTTTGAACTTTGTCTTTTCAAAGTTTCAAAACTCTCACAAAGACAGACTCCAATAAGTGGTTAATCTCACTTAACCCTAAAAGATTTGTGCTCTAACTATTTCGTAATAGTTACGTAAGATTCACTTTAATGACGCAAACTCGTAGAAGAGAAATATTTTTCTAAGTTCAATTTGCTTCCCCCAAATTTGTAGGCCAATTTAGGGTATATTGGGAAATGTATTTAAAAATGTAATGAAGAATATGATTCAAATACTTTTAGTTGTTTGACATTACAATGAAAAGCTCTTCTAGATGAATTAAAATGTCAAAAAAATTTTAAATTTATAGAATGCTAAAAAAGTAAAGATACTAAAATCATTTTATCCAAAAGTCAATTTCTAAATTACATAAGTTTCATTTTTTTTACTTTTTGGTTTATGTTGTCAGATTATGGTTTTAATCGCAAAAGTCAAAATTTTTTATTAGTTTAACATTATGTTTGTGATGAAATACAACTTGTGACCTCAAAAGTTGTTTCAACAGTTATACTATAGAGGATAAATGAGTTACGCTTTAGTTAATCATATTCATAAGCATCAATCGAAGTGTAATTTGCTTCTCAAACGCAATTTTAATATAACTATTTGTTGCATGTATAGTTAGGCTAAATCCAACATTCTCAAGTGTAGCATAAAATGTAGTCATCCAGTGTAACTTAACCAAACATTCCAAATTGCTTATCTCTTTTAATCGATTGAACATCCTCAACAAAATTTTGTCAACTACCTACCTCACCTTTCATTAGAAGTTTTTTGTTAACAAACTAATTTCTTCTCCATGACATGATTCTTTTCGAATCTATCCCACCGCGTGTGCTAATGTTGGTTGAATATTTTTTAAAAAAATTAAGATTATTTGATTACTCAAGCAATCAAAAAGTTCTCCCCTTTGAATCCAACAAGAACATAATTAGAGTATCCCGAAAAAGAAATCATACGGATATCTAGATATAGCACTTGAACGAGTTCGGATTTAGTTATTATGAGATTTTTTTGGGTTTGGCCTAATCAGGTTCAGATTTTTTCGGGTTTGGATTCTTTTAGGTTCAAGTTCAAGTTCAGGTTCGGGTTCGAGTATATTTTATATCATTTTTTATTTTATGTTAAATATAATCACTTTTACATAATTTAATATTTTAAAAAGTAAATAATTCAATTATTATTTTAAGTAAATTTTTGTTATAATATGATATTTTTAATATATTTAGTTATTAAAATCTATATTTATATATATATTAATTTTTAAATAATTTATTATCACAATACTATATAATACAAGTTAATCATATTGATATTTAAAATAATTGATA
>JBBYHO010516613.1:4159-19094 GCA_038382025.1 Adansonia gregorii | reverse complement strand
TGAAACCACTTCTAAAGAAACTTTTGACACATTCACAAACATCATCCTTCACCAAATCTCAGAAGTGCTGATAGAAAATTCCCGCAAAACCATCTGGACCTGGAGCCTTAAGAGGTCTCACATAGAAAACAGCCTCCTTGATTTCCTCAAAGGAAATTTCCTTTAGATAAGTCAGCATTCATTTGTTCAGTAACAGTTTCCTGAACGGACTCGGAAACCTCTTGCATATCAGAGAATGGTGATGATTTGAAGAGGTCCTCCTAGTAAACAGAAATAAGTTCCAAAATTTTTCTTTCACCACGAATCCATTCCGCTTCATTTATCCTTAAACAGTAGTGGAGTGAAAAACCTCATGTTCCGATCCCCATACCGCATCTAGTTAATTCTAGATCGTTGATGCCAAAAGTGGTCTTCCATTTTACATCCACCCTTTTCAAAAGACAACAATTTTCGTGTTGAAGCTCTTCCATAAGAGGCATTGATTGAATCTCCGCAATCCTGTTAAGAGGATTTCAACTTCTAACTTAGGATGGAGCACCTTCATTTTGTCCTAATTTTTAAGGCTGTTACCAGTAAAAGTCAGCTTGCTTTGAAGGTAAAACATGCTCAACCCTTTTTTTAATATTATTGTTTTGAAGGTAAAACGGCCACCTTCATCCTCAAAACCTCATTCGATTTTATATTTTCTCCTGGGCAGAAATTTAAGTCTACCAAACTTTGGAATACGGAGGCAATCTTAACAGCATTTTCTCTGGTTAAATATGACAAACGAAGGTTGTGAACCTGAACCTTCAACAGGCCACTCCTCCAAAATGAAATGACAATTCATGACTGGTCATGGGGCTTGGCATAAGACCCGATACTTGCCTTGCTTGAAAACAAAAACGGAAATATTTGTTTCTAACTCATGGACCACCATCGTATCACTTAGGGGCCAAGCTTTTTGGAGGATAGCTGGTAATGGTCCAATGTTAATGGTTTTGTCAGTAATTACTTTCCTAATCAAAGAATGTTTTTTAACTTGTCCCTTTACTCCATCGTCCGTACTCAGTTCCAGACATCATGATCTGAAATAATACCTTCTTCAATTCCTTCAACTACCTTATTGCCTCCAAATTCAAGAACCTTTTTTAAAAGACAAGAACAACATAAACCAGAAGAATCAAGGCAAGGCTTCTAACCTGGAAAGGAGGAACCGATGAATCTCAACTCACCAAACTGAAACCGAAAACCAGAATGGGTCTCCAGCAAGTCCGACCAGATCCAAAAAACAAAAAGCGCCCCCAAATCACCAAGAAGAACACGAAGAAAATTAGATTGCTCGAGAAAACCAATCAGATAAAGCAAACATCTAAGAAAATCAAATAGAGAAATGTTTGGGAAACCTCGATGGATAATTCTTCCAACGAAAAGAGCCCCCAAATCGGAACATGCACTCGGAAAAAAATTGAGAGGGGAATTATATTTAGGCCCAGAGCATTTATAGGCTGTAGCTTTTGAGTACTAAAAATCTTCCAAGTCAAGAAATAAGTTGAACAAATTCTGCAGCAAAACAGAATCAAGCTAAATTTTACTTTGATTTAATGGGATTTGATATCTGAAGGAAAGAGAATTTATGATAATTCAAATGGCAAAATTAAAAGGTCAAACATATTTTTTATTTTGAAATAACCAAAGCCGATCCAAAATGGATAAGAAAGTTGACGGTGCAATACAAGCCGGAATGGATTTTTGTGGGTTAGGATCCAACTTTCGTGGAACTTGCGAAGTTGGGGGGTAGGCATTTATTAAGATACAAGGGAGTCTTTAACTTCTATAACTCAAAATCATACATACCAAAATAACTTCTAATTTAAATAAAAACTGATAATACAATCTCTTTTTACTTTTACTGATTTAACCTTTATTCTATTTTGTTCGGTCAGAATTTATATTTGAAATACAATAATTTAAATTAAATTATGTATTTTTCTGATTTAGTTCACTTTAATTATTTTTTTATTTATTATTATATAATATAACTTTAATTATTATCTATAAATTTAATTTTTATTTAACTTCGATAATTTATAAGTGAATCATATAAATATAAATAATAATAAATATATTAAAAAAATAAATAAAAAATAATGAATAAAAGTTTAACTCATATTTTTTTTGAAACGATTATTCATGATTTTATTCTCAGAGTTTGGTCCATCCTAAGTAAAAAAAAAAAAAAAAATTATCTGGTTGTCAACTGTATTAACCCTCAGTTAGTAAATATCCTAATATCAATCAGGTTGGATGGAAATGTATTAAAATTATGCATGCTAACACTTATATGATAAGTGATAAAGTTTTTGCTTCATCTTTAATAACGAAATAAAGAGTTATTAAATTCTGATCAGCTGCAATTCAAGGAATAAAAAATCAAAGCATTGCTTTTCTTTTTTTTTCTTTTTTCGTTTTTCAATTTTCAAAAATCTCACCTCTTAAAATTATTTATCAAAATGCACTTATTTTTAATTTAGATGACGATTCCCTTTCATGTAATTTAAAAAATTAAATAAATAAATAAACGACGTATAGAAACTGCCCTAAATGAAGACGGATTTCTTATGTCAGCATTATAAGAAAATTAAACGTGCAAGTTTAACCTTTTATTTTTTTAATTATATAATTAAAAATATAGTTAAAAAAATTAAAAAAGTTATTATGGAAGCCGTGCTAACTACTCCTACAACAAAAAGAATATCAAGCCTTGTACATGTCAAGTATCTCAAGTTTTCTACTACACTTTTGAATAATGTGGGATTTTCTTTCTTTCAATCATCGAACTTTGGCAACTTTACTCCACATTCCATGGGTACACTTATGGGATTGCAGTCAATCATGTTAAACTTCTTCAAAACTTCTTTCGCATAGATTTTTTGTGAGACAAAAAAACCGTCATTCATTTATTTCACCTCTAGGCCCAAATAGTAAGACATAAGGAGTATATCGATCATTTTAAATTCACAAAACATAGTTTTCTTAAAATCTTCAAACAACTTTGGGTTATTGCTAGTAAAGATAAGGTCATCCATATAAAAACAAACAAGCAAGATATCACTATTATGAAATGCTTTAACATAAAGAGCATACACATGTTGGCAATAAGCAAATCTGTTATCTTGGAAATACTTGTCAATGCGACTATTCCATGCCCTTGGTGCTTGTTTTAAGCCATACAACACCTTTTTCAACTTTAAGACTTTATCTTTTTGGCTGTTGATGACAAAACCCAATGGTTGTTTAACATAGGCCTATTCATCAAGATAGGTATTTAGGAAGGCCAATTTTACATCAAGTTGATAAATTCTCCACTTCATTTAAGCTTCCAAAGAAATAAGAAGATAAATTGTTTCCATGCAAGCAACCGATGCAAATACTTCTCTATAATCCACTCCATGTTGTTTTTTGTAGCCTTTTAGCAACGAGTCTTGCTTTATATTTTTTCACATTTCCTTTGGTGTTCTTCTTAGTCTTATACATCCATTTGACTCTAATTGCTTCAAGGCCCTTTGGAAGAGATGATAACTCCTAAGTGTTATTCTTTTCAATAGCTTTGATTTTTTTCCTCCATGGCTTATTTTTATCTTTTGAACTTTCATAGCATCATCAAAGTTCAAAGGTTCATTTATAGTTTCAGTTTCATTATATAATTCTTGAATGCATTTCATTTTTCTTGGCTTTTCACTTGAACTCTCTTTAGAAGATGTTGACACTTGATTAGTTGAAAGAAGTTGGTGAAGTAGAATAATCATTTGGTGCCACAACCTCTTAGTCTTCTTCTTCAACATATAAAAAGAAATCATAAGTGCTTTCTTCTTGCTCTTCCTAATTCCATATTGCTTCTCCATCAAACTCGACATCTTGACTCACAATAACCTTCTATTGCTTGGGTTGTACAACTTGCAGCCTTTTGAATTTGCATCATAACCAATGAATACATGCTTGTCACTTCGATCATCCAGTTTGGATCTTTCTTGGTCAAGCACATGA
Organism: Adansonia gregorii; assembly: GCA_038382025.1. Lineage (NCBI taxonomy): Eukaryota > Viridiplantae > Streptophyta > Magnoliopsida > Malvales > Malvaceae > Adansonia > Adansonia gregorii. Next base: position 15,068 of record JBBYHO010516613.1, on the reverse strand, counting down.
GCTTATGCAATGCTTACAAATACTTGTAAATGATCAACACTAGGCTTTATCCTGATCCATGCTTTTTGAGGAGTTCTACCTGTGACATTTTTTATTGGAGAATGGTTGGACAAATAAATAGTACATGCAATAGCTTCAACCCAAAATTCCTTAGGCATGTTTCTGACTTTCAACATACATCTGGCCATATTAGAAATGGTTCTATTTTTCTCTTTGCAATACAACTTTGTTGTGGTGATCTAGGAATCGTTAGAGGGCGACGAATCCCATATAATTCACAAAATTCATTAAATTTTTTTGATGTGAATTTGCCTCTTTTATTGGATCTCAAAGATTTAATCTCATAGTCACTTTCTTTTTCTACAATAGCTTTGAAGTTTTTAAAATCTACAAATACTCCAGATTTTTGCTTTAAGAAATAAACCCATATCTTTCTACTATAATCATCAATAAAAAGCAAGAAATACTTATTTTTACCAAATAAGGTTGGTTTGATTGGCCTACGCACATCGGCATGAACAATTTGGAGAGGCTCTATTGCTATTAAATCAGCTTCCTTGGAAAAGCTTCTTCTTGCATCCTTGCTGACGAAACATACTTCACACAACTGATTAGTATGCTTAATCGAAGGCATCCCTTTCATCATCTTCTCATCTCCCAAAGCTTGAGTGCACCAAAATTTAAATGGTCGAGTCTTATATGCCAACGCCATGCTTTATCTTTCACAGTGGCCTTTAAACATCCCGCTTCAATAGTCTTGACATTCAATAAGAACATTATATTCTTTAACATAAACACCTTGGCAATTAAAATTGCATTTTGATCTCTAAGCAATTAACAACCATTTTCATGTGAACTTCATACCCCTTTTTTGTAAGTTGTCCCAAACTTAAGATATTGCTCTTTAGTTTAGGAACATAATAAACATAAAAAATAAGCCTATGATTACCATCTTTGAAGGAAATTAAAATTATACCTTTTTCTTGAATTTGGACTTTTGAAGAGTCTCTAAATGAACCACTGCCATTCACTCTCTTATTGATTTCCATAAATTTTTCTTTGTAGTTGCACATGTGATTAATTGCTCCTCCTTTTCTTGCACGTCACCAATAAAAATTAACTTTTTTTCTCCATAGTATGAGTAACATTATGGCATTCCTAAGAATAATGATCATATTTATGACAGTTGTAGCACCTAATATTAGATTTGTTATTCCTCATTTCATTGCATTTATCTCTTCCATGACCTTTACTCGGTTGATGGCTTCTCTCATCATTATTTGTTTGTCATGTTGCCTCTTCCTCATTGGCTAAACCACGACCACGTCATCTTCCTTGTCCTCTTTGACTCTTTTCACCATCATCATCTTTGATAGAAACTATGGATTTTAGGACTTGTTCTAAAAGCTTTAGTTACCTCATTTTGATATTTTCTTCATTAGCTTATAAAAAACCCTCTAATTGCTCAATCGTCATAGAGTCTAAATCCTTGGACCCTTCAATTACACAAACCACATAATCAAATTTTGGAGTCAAGGAACGAAGAATTTTCTCCACCATACGAATATCTTCTATCTTATCTCCACAGCTCTTTAATTGGTTTACAATAGCCTTCATTCTTGAAAAATAATTCAAAATAGATTTGGATTCCTTCATACATTAAGCTTTGAAGGTACACTTTAAGGTTTAGAGTTAAACCTTCTTTACCTTGTCAACACCTTGAAGAGAGCTTTACAAAATCTCCCAAGCTTTCTTTGAGGTAATGGCGCCAGCTATTTTCAAAAACCTGGATTCATCCAACCCTTGATGGATAAGAGTAAGGGCTTGCTGATCTTTCTTTCTTATTTTTGCTAAAGCATCCCTCTCAACCTAAGGTAAATATGCCGCATCTTCAAGAAGGTATAGCCTTTTTCTACAATCTTCCACACATCTTGGGATCCAAGCAAGGCTTTCATATGAAGAAACCAATTTTCATATTTCTCTTTTTGTAAGATAAGGAAATTGGAATAAGAATGAACTATTGCTTGCCACTTCTTAAAGCTAAAAAAGTTGGTTCTGATACCAATTTAAAAAAAATAAAGGAAATGGGTGTTTAGAGAGGAAGAGGAATTTCTTGTGAAGAATTGGATTGATATATATCATTCAACTTCGAAGAGGTACATGTAGATGCACTATGTGACTTGTTACATGTATCCTATTAAAAACTTATACATGTTCCTAATCCATACATGAATTACATTTAATAGATGCATTTCTTATAATCCATATACATACATATCCAATGAATTTCTTCACTTAGAACAATTAAATAACATAGGAATTTGGACACCCTAGGAAGACTTCTAGAACATATCAAATTATTTTCTAATAGTCTCTCTAGTTTTCAATTTGTAGAATAAAAAATTTTTAAATGGGTAATGGTGTAGCAAAAATAACAAGCCATTATAGTCATTATTTTCTATTATATTGCTCTTCATGACCGATAGCGGTCGCTATTATTGTAAAGCATTTTCTCATTGTTTTTTAGTCCAATAGTGGAAACGTACAGTGCCGTTACAGCAAAATAATGACCATGACACCGTTATGCCACTACCTTTTAAAACCTTGATGTTACTTATGTTCATTATACTTGAATATTCCTTTGCTTATGTAATGATAAATAAAAAAAAGTTGCTTATCATTGAAATAAATTATATTCGCATCACCACGACGTATAAATATTACAGGAGCTAAAAACATGTAGTGATATTATTCTTAATTTGAACTCCCCCACTGATGTGCTAGATTGATAAGGACATTCTTGACAACTATGGCCTTCATTCTGGCATAATCCATAAAACTTTGGTTAGCCATTCTTATTGAAGTCCATTTCATTATGAATACAACATGATTTTGGATGACCATGCGGACCTTTATGTATTTCTGGATTAGAGCATAGTTTCGGACCATTATATTTATATTAATAACTTTCATTTTAACTAGTTCAAATTTATGTTGATAAACATTGAATATAATATCCATCCTATAGACATTGTACATATTGCATGCAATTTACATGAACATGTGCAAAAGTAGCAACTATACTTGAACCTTTACACTTAAAACTTCTTACAGTCACATTACATCTCACTAAGCTTTCCTTTGTAGGTTAAAGTGCTCCCTTTTGTAGGTCTTGTAACGCCTTAATCAAACAATATTAATTATCTCGCATAAAATCATAAACAAGATAGGAGCTATCTTTCCTTTGATTTTCTTGCATAGGCTCTATGATTGTTTACCATGATGTATGCCTTACCCCATCATTATTAGATACTTGTTCCCCATCTTAACAAAAAAATTTAGCTAATCTATACTATGTTGTCTGCACCAAAATAACTAGGGGAAGATTACACTTCCTCTTCAACATCCAATTGATAGATTTAACTAGGTTGGTTGTTATATGCCCGTAACATTTTCCCTCATCATATGATTAAACCCATCTCTTTAGGGATCCTATTAATCCAATTAGCGGCTACTACATTTTTTGCATTAAGATTTTGATAGTACTAATTAATCTGGGGTTGCCTTAACTTGTATCCTTAAAAAAACTTATAAAATTCATTATCGTGTTATATGTTAAAGGAAATATAACAAATAAAATAACTATGATCTAATTAGACACCCATGTTAACAATTAGTTGATGCAAGTCTTTATTATTAAACCTCTTTATAAAATTAGCTGCATTAATTCGAATGTAGCACACAAAATATGCATGTGAAGGATTCTGTTTATTACCATGGCATTTAATCCTACCTTTGATTGATTCATGTTGATAAAAAACCAAGCATAAGTTGGATCATGTTTTCACAAATCTATGCAACTTATTGCGAAAGAATAACCAAGATTCTACTACCTCAACCTTTATAGTATATTTCAATTGTCATCTTACCTAACAATTAACAACAATGTTCCTTTGTATTTTTTATATAAGAGTGTATCATTTATTTGCATAAGAGGTTTATAATAGAGAAACCTTTAATGCATGACTTGAATGCCCAAAAGAGTCAATAGAGTATATGCTTACCTCCCACTAATCAAGCATTGTTAAAAACAGATATCATTGGTAATTCCAAAATTATACCAAGAACAAAATGATGCATTGCACCCAACTATTTATTCAAATCATGTTATTTAACATGCCTTAGATCCAATCAGATTGGACTTAGGGACATGTAATTAATGATGTAACCCCACCACCACACTATAGTGGAATAAGGTTTTCTTTTATTAGTGGTATGACTAACAATCATGAAACTACTAATTAGACAAAGGCCATAGAACCTATAAGGCATTGCAAGGAAATTATAAAGAGTTATAATTATGAGACCCATATGCATAAAAGTTATGCTTCTAAAATAGTTCCTAGCAATTATATTGCTCAGACAATGCATTGATATTGCTTAAAGACTAGCACTCATTATGCTTTCTTACTTATAAAGTAAGCAACTAACCTCATAGGTTAAATTATAAGTGATATTTAGGATAACATATGTGTTCTTATTTTGTGGAAATGAGTTCACTAAGCATGGCCTATATGAGAACTCCATAAGTCACTCAAGTGTCTATAGAAATGTTCTTACATATAGTCATGTAACTAGTTTTCAGACTTATGATACCAACTCATCTTGTAAGGAGGGTGTCATACTTTGATTTCATATTAAATGGGACGAGGAAGAAAGCCTATGGTAGGGTGATCTGTGCATGAAATAAAGCATACAAAGGTAGATGAGTGATCTAGAGAGGAATCATAATTCCTAGTAACATTGAAGATGTATCTCATTCATTTTTTATTATGGTTAATTAGATTAAAGTCTTTGGCCAAAGCATGATGAATTTAGGAGAAATTGTTTCTCTAAATTCATAATGAGCTGTAGGAACTAATATGGACTGAAGTATGAGTAGACATTGTACCACGCTGATGCTTATTCTAGGATATTTGGTGAAAAGACCAAATTATATTGATAGGCCAGTCACTTACAGGTTTTAGAGAGGTCACATTGACTCTTTAATATTTTGGTGATCATAATAGGCTGCTAGATCCCATTCATGATCTATGGTTACAAATAGTAAACTATATGTAAAAGCATAGATTATAGCTTATGCTCATTGCCAAAATGTTAGAAACTTTTGTCATTCATTATATAAGTGGTAATTATGCATCATTGGTAAGATATCCTTGTCCAAGTTGCTTGGTTTTAGAGCATAATCCAAAAAAGGCATTCTCATTTGTTTTATGTCCAAGTCTAGATAAACTAAGATTATTCTCCACATCAATAACTTTCTTAATACTATTTTCAAGGATCTCCTTATCGCTCTTATCATAAACAAACCAAGCTTTCTCCTTTGGTTTCAGTATCTTAATTGTTGCTACAACAAGCTTATCAGGACAAGCCTTGTTTGAATGCCCTAAAATTCTACAATCTTGAGATCTATAAGGAATCCAAGGAAATTCAACAGATATTGAAAATATAGAGCAACTTTTTAGCTCAGCATTAATAGAAAGATGAATCTTCGTATTAACTTCAGTCTCAATATATATTTTAGCATAAGACAAATGTTTTTGACTAGCAATAATTTAATTCGTACATGTATAATGGAGTTCCCAATGCACAAACTAAGTAACTATGCCTATTTTGATATAAATCTCCAAATGAATTCTACCTAAATGGATCCAAACAGGAAGGTTTTTTGCATTAAAGTCTAAGGTTTTCGTTCTTGGCTCCTATTTCCACACAATAAAAAGCTAATTTTAGATGTGCAATGGGCCAAATTTAAGCACTCTATCCCGTTCCTTTAAACTAGAGAAATATATGACAAATAGATTCAAACTAGTAGGTTTTACCTCGACTTCATTGTCTTTTCCCCAGTAGTTATAATAGTTATAATATGAATTTTTTTTCTTGTTAATTTTAAGTTGCAAACTTGAATTTTAAAAAGAAATGATGTTGTTATGGAATGCATAAGACAAAGCTTCCTTCTTGTTCTGCAATTTAAACTCCATAAAATTTCTAATCAACCTCAAAGGAATATGTTGAAAAGGTGCATAAAAAAATACATGTTAAGATTTTGTAATGCAAAAAATACATTGACAATGGAAATTCTTTAATTCCACAAGCAAGTTAAGATTTTGCAATGTGCCCTATTTTTTATTTTTATTTAGTTTTTTATTATATTCAGACGGTTTGTGACATTTTATTACCATTGCTTGTGAAGTCTAAAAATTCTATTAGTAGTATAAAGGATAATTTTTCAGTTACTTTTCTCAATAGCACATGATCTATTGATAGATAATTTTAATTCTAATAATTCAAAAATCAAACCCAAACAATCTTAAATACCAAAATTCCTTTCTTTAGCTTCCCTAAAGGAATAGAAGAATAAAAATAAGAGAAGAAAGATGGAATTCGCCTTTCTTCCAAGTTCCTTTGGCTTGGCTCTCTAGAGGAGAAAAGAATGGGAATAAAACTGGGAGACGAAATCCATTCAATTATTTTTATATAGGTTTTAGGCTTTTCAACAAATGTTCTATTATGACCAAGCTTGCTTTAAGATCCAAATATGCTTGAATGAGATGGCAACAAATTTAAAATAACCTTGAAGAAAATTAACTCCATTAATTAGAAAGGAATCAAATTTCCCTTGCTAAGTTGGACTAGGAATTTTGGGAATCAATATTTACAACTAAATAGTATACTTGTGGGGGTAAATCAAAACCAGGTTAAACAGAATATTGTTGCTCTCACTTGCTAATTTTTGTAATTTGAGTCGGGATTTTATACTTTCTGAAGACATATAAATTAAAGCTTGTGAATAAACAGCAATCATATACAAACTAGAACCTCTTAATTCAATCTTTTTTGAAAATCACTGATCACCCTTTCTACACCCACCATTCAATTTATCCCCTTCAAAATTAAATGGCCGAGGCACTCATTTCTGCAATTCTTGAACAATTGGCAAATTTTTTCATCGAAAAAAGCCGACAACAATGGCAGCTGCTAAGTGGGGTCGAGGAAGAAGTCAAAAAACTGGAGAGCAATCTTCGGGAGATCCAAGCCGTGCTTGAAGATGCGGAGGAAAAACAGATGAAGGAAAAGGATATCAAGCTTTGGTTGGAGAATCTGAAAGAAATAAGTTATGACATGGAGGATGAACTGGATGAATGGAACACTGCACACCTTAAATTGCAGAATGCTTCTTTTCTCAACAGGAAGGTATTTTCCTTCATTCCATGTTTTTCTTTTTTTCAACTTCATGATAATTGTCAAAATAAAGAAAATCGATGGAAAAGTAGCTCGTATTCTTAGAGGAAAAGATAGCCGGTTAAGAGGAAGGGAAACTAAACAACATAAAATTGAAAATGTATCCTTTGTTGATGAGTCCAAGTTACATGGGCGAGATGAGAATAAGAAAAACATAAAATGTAGCTTGTTAAGCAAGGATGAAGAAATCGATGATCACCTCAAAATCATCTCTATATTAGGGATAGGGGGAATTGGCAAAACAGCTCTCGCCCAACTTGTCTATAATGATGCTGACGTTCAAACTCAGTTCGATTTAACTTTGGGTCAGTGTCTCAAACTGTTTCGATCTCACCACAATTTCAAAAGCGATTATCATAGCCCTTGAAAAACATGACCTCAGTTCACTTCCTTTACAAATCCTTCTTGAAAAAATCCAGGGCCAAATCCAGGGAAAAAAAATTCTTCCTTGTTGTAGATGACGTGTGGATGGACAAAGGAGGAGAATGGGAACCTCTAAAAAAAATTTTCTGTTGTGGTCTAGAAGGAAGTAGGATTTTGGTGACTACTCGTAATGAGTCAGTTACAGAAAGCCTAAAATCCTCTCATGTCTGTCGTCTAGAAAAATTAAGTGATGAGCAATGTTGGTTAATTCTTAGAGATTTAGCATTTAATGGAGGTGACCCAAAAAAGTACAAAGAATTTGAAGAAATTGGCCAAAAGATTGCAAGTAGATGTAATGGCTTACCACTTGTTGCAAAGGCTCTGGGAGGAATATTGCAAACTAAAAGTAGTGAAGAAGAGTGGAAAGATATATTAAACAATGAAATATGGAAATTAAATTTAGCAGAAGAAGAAATTTTCAGTCCTTTGCTTTTAAGTTACTGCAATTTGCCTCTTGCTGTAAAACAATGCCTCCTTTATTGTGCTATTTTTCCAAAGGATTTTCTTATAGTGAAAGAGACATTGATTGGATATTGGATGGTGCAAGGTTCTTTAAATTCCAATGAAAATTCTGAGATGGAATTAGCTGGTGAAGAGTACTTTAATTTCTTAGCAACTCGTGGTTTTTTCCAAAATTTCAGAAAATTCAACAATGAGATAATTGCCTGTAAGATGCATGAACTTATACATGAATTTCTCCAATTTTTGACAAAAAATGAATTTGTGCTGAAGAGTATCAATGAGAGTGAAAAAACACCACTATGCCTATCTTCCAAAACAACGCGTCATTTAATGATGGTACTTGGAAGAGATGCTTATTTTCCCACGTCCTTTGTTGGTGCTGAGAAGTTGAGGAGCCTTGTAACTTCCGTTCATGATGTAATAGATACAGAGCGCTTTGAGATGAATAGAGAACAGGGTGTGTCTTCTTCAATACTCGAAGCTGTTTTGAGGCAACGTGAACCGTTTAGGAAAAAAGGTGTCTTAAAAAGCCAAGACATGCGTAACCTATTTAATCACTCAAAAGTGTTTGAGGCTATTGGAAGTGAAATCAGATCCATTTTCCGGGTTGTCATCTGGAGAAAGGAATCCCCAAAGAAATTGGGAAACTGATACATTTGAGGTATCTTAACTTGTTTGGCACAGTGAATATGAAAATCTTGCCTGAAACGGTGGGTGAATTATATAATTTGCAAGTCTTGGATCTTTCATGTTGCTTACATTTTGAGAAACTGCCAAAAGCATTAGGGAAACTTACTAATTTAAGGGCTTTTACTACTGCTGGTTGCCCTCGTCTAACCTGCTATCCGAAAGGGTTGGCAAAATTGACGTCTCTTAGGGGAGCAGCAATGATCATTCTGAGAGCTGATCACAATGACACCAAAGTACTTAGCATTGGGGATCTGGAAAACTTGGATCGCCTAACTTCTGTTTGGATAATGCTAATCGGGAAAACAATAGATGCTGATGAAGTTCAAAGAGCGAAATATGGTAGCAGGACACAGCTCAAGGAATTGGTTATCTCGGCTCAGGATTTTCAAGAAGATACCATAACTAAAGCCCTGAACTTGCCCTCCGAACGTTCTTGGAAGATTTTGATGCTATAATCGAGGGTGCTACAGATGCGTTCGAGCTCCCCAACTTAACAGGTATTCTCTGTCTTACTCCTTGTATATCACTTTCAAATTATAATTCCTTGACGTTCTTTAGCTCTTTTCTTCTCACTTTCTACTTGATAAATGTATAATTCATGGCGCTGAAAAAATCAAATTTCTTTGTTTACTTGAAGCACAAGGCAAAAAATTCATTGAACAAGGAGCGAGGAATCTGCTTGGTCTGGAATAACAATGTTGGCGGTGAAGAGAAAGGATGCTGAGCTGCCGGCCGCCATTTATTTTAATGCAAAGCTTAATTATGTAAAATATTCCATAATTATTGAGTGGTGCCGAACTGACTGTGTATGACTGTTCTGTTGATTTTTTTTTTCTTTCTATTTGTTTCAGTACAAATTCCTAACTGATTCACTTGTTCAGTAATTAATTTGTACGTGCAACCATTGTGTATTTATGATCTTTAAATCATGGTTTATATATTAGGATATTTAACTCATGCATTATACTATTTATAGTGATTAACTAGCTTTAATCCCATGTAATGCATTATATAAGTATTTACATAAATCAATTTCGAGTTCAAAAATTTTTAATTTGACTTATGTATAATAATAATAATAATAATAATAATAATATATCTTGTATTTAGATTTTTCTTTAAAAAATTTATCAAATCACTGAATTTGATATTTGAATCTGAAGAATATAACGAGCAAAACGAATTTAGCAATTATCTTAAATTAATGAATATGGTTGTCCATGTCGGCATTTATATGTGATGCGTAGAACATCTTAATTTATGAAATTTTTACATAAATGATTTAAAAAATTTAGAAATTGTAATTAAAAAAGCGTCAAAATAACAATTAAAAACGGTTTGACATATATAATTAAACTATTACTTGATTTATTTTAATATAATAAAAGAATTCATCATAAATATTATTCCATCTTAAAATTGTATTTTAATATATATTTTATAAAGTATAATGAAGTAGTTAAAATATATTTTAATATTATTTAAAAAGGAAAAATTCAACAATTGTCATTAATATTGCATGCCTTATATTTTAAGTGAATAACCTTAATTTTGGTAGTCTATTCTTTGTTTTAATGTCCTGATTACAAATTTATATAGCAAAAAGATAATTAAATGCACATTTTACATGAAGACAGTTTTTTTTAATTACAACTATACGAGAAGTTATAATTATAATTAAACATTACATCCCCATATATAAGAAATTATTAAATCACTAATAATCAAATAAATTAATTACCTAAAATATAACTGAACAAATTTAATATAAAGTTAAACCAATCTCACACATTATACCTAGAACCTCAATGATTCTAGGGCCTCTTTGTTGCTAATAAGCGAATGCCTCATTGGCATGAAGACAAAGTATTAAAGCACATTCATGCTAAAATAATTATATAAATCAAACGTACTCATAACAACATAAATTGAATAGTACCCTGAAAAGATGATTACATAAAAAATAATTAAGTTACGGGTTCCAAATTTTCTATTTTGGTACAAGTATACCAAATTTACTAAAGAATATATT
>JBBYHO010516592.1:1631-13632 GCA_038382025.1 Adansonia gregorii | reverse complement strand
ATTTAAGTTTGTCTCAATTCACGGATGAATAGCAATTACAAGGAAAGTAGTGGAAAGCATAGCTTTTGTTGCAAATTCGAAGCATCAATATCATGTATCCCAATAAAGAGAACATGATTGTACTGCCCAATAACAAAAAAAATGGAGATTATTAGGAGTATCCAAGTTTGTCTCATTTCACAGATGAACATTAATTATAATGAAAATGGTGGAAAGTAAAGTTTTTCATGTAAATCCAAGGCATCAACACTGTGTATCCCAATGAAAGGCATATGATTTAGTGCCCACAACCAAAAAAATGGAGATTATTATGAGTATCCAAGTTTGTCTCATTTCATGAAAGAACAATAATTACATGGAAAATGGTGGAAAGAAAAGCATTTCCTGCAAAACAAAAGCATCAATATTAGATATCCTAATAAGGAGAACATGATTGTAGTGCCTATAATAGAAAGAATAGGGATTATTAAGAGTATCCAAGTTTGTATATTTTCACGGATAGACATTAATTAGAAGGAAAATGATGGCAATAAAAGCTTTTTTCGCAAATCCAAAGCATCAATATCATAGATCCCATTGTGGAGAACATGATTGTAGTGCCAATAACAATAAGATTGGACATTATTATGAGTATCCTAGTTTGTCTCATTTCATGTGTGAGCATTAATTACAAGGAAAATGGCAAAAAGAAAAGCTTTTCATCAAATCCAAAGTATCAATACCATGTATCCCAATAAGGTGAACATGATTGTAGTGCCCAATAACAAAAAAAATTGAATTATTAGGAGTATCCAAGTTTGTCTCATTTCATGGATGAACATTAATTACAAGGAAAATGGTGGAAAGTAAAGCTTTCCTTACAAATCCAAGGCATCAACACCGTGTATCCCAATGAGGGGAATATGATTTAGTGCCCATAACAAAAAAATAGAGATTATTATGAGTGTCCAAGTTCATCTTATTTCATGAAAGAATAGTAATTACATGGAAAATAGTAGAAAGAAAAGCATTTCTTGCGAATGCAAAGCATCAATATCATGTATCCCAATGAGGTGAACATGATTGTAGTACCTAATAACAAAAAAAAGTAGAGATGATTATGGGTATCCATGTTTGTCTCATTTCACGAATGAACTTTGATTATAAGGAAAATGATGGAAGGAAAAGCTTTTCTTGAAAATCCAAAGCATCAATATTGTGTATCATAATTAGGAGAACATGATTGCAGTGCCCAAAACAAAAAGGATGGATTATTATAAGCATCCAAGTTTGTCTTATTTCACGAATAGACTTTGATTATAAGAAAAATGGTGGCAAAGGAAGCTTTTCTTACAAATCCAAACCATCAGTATAGTGTATCCAATGAGGAGAACATGGTTATAGTGCCCATAACAAAAGAAATATAGATTATTATGAGCATTGAAGTTTTCCTAATTTCATGAATGAATGTTGATTATAAGGAAAATGGTGGAAAGAAAAACTTTTCTTGGAAGCAAATCCAAAGCATCAATATCGTGTATCCCAATGAGGAGAAGATGATTACAGTGCCCATAACAAAAAGAATGGAGATTTTTACGAGTATCCAAATTTTTCTCTTTTCACAGATGATCATTAATTACAAGAAAAAGGATGGAAATAAATGCTTTTCTTGCAAATAAAAAGCATCAATATCATGCATCCCATTATGGAGAACCTGATTATAGTGCTAATAACAATAAGAATGGAATTATTAGAAGCATCCAAGTTTGTCGTATTTCACAGATGAACATTAATTAGAAGGAACACGATGGACAGGAAAGCTTTTCATGCAAATCCAAAGCATTAACATCGTGTAGCCCAATAAGGTGAACATGATTGTAGTGCCAAATAACAAAAAGAATGGAAATTATTAGGAGTATCCAAGTTTGTATCACTTCACAGATGAACATTAATTACAAGGAAAATGGTGGAAAAAAAGCTTTTCTTGCAAATCTAAAACATCAATATCGTGTATCGTAATGAGGAGAACATGATTGCTATACACATAACAAAAAAGGGAGATTGTTATGAGAGTCCAAGTTTATCTTATTTCATAAATGAACTTTGATTTTAAGGAAAATGGTGGAAGGAAAAGCTTTTTTTGCAAATCCAGAGCATCAATATTATGTATCCCAATAAGGAGAACATCATTACAGTGCACATAACAAAAGAAATGGAGATTTTTATAAGTATCCAAGTTTGTCAAATTTCACGAATGAATTTTGATTACAAGGAAAATGGTGGAAATCAAAGCTTTTCTTCTAAATCAAAAGCATCAATATCATGTATCCCATTGTGCAAAACATGATTATAGTGCCAATAACAATAGGAATGGAGACTATTATGAGTATCCAAGTTTGTCTTGTTTCACGAGTGAGCATTAATTACAAGGAAAATGGTGGAAAGAATAACTTTTCCTACAAATCCAAACCATTAATACTGTGTATCCCATTAGGGTGGACATGATTGTAGTGCCCAATAACAGAAAGAATGGACATTATTAGGAGTATCCAAGTTTGTCTCAATCCATGGATGAACATTAATTACAAGGAAAATGATGGAAAGAAAAGCTTTTCTTGCAAATCTAAAACATCAATATTGTGTATCCCAATATGGAGAATATGATTGCAGTGCCTAATAACAAAAAGAATGGAGATTACTATGAGTAATCAAGTTTGTCTTATTTCAGGGATGAACATTAATTACAAGGAAAATGGTGGAAAGAAAAGCTTTTCTTGCAAATCTAAAGACCAATATCGTGTAACCTAATAAGGAGAACATCGTTGTAGTGCCCATAGCAAAAAGAATAAAGATTATTACGAGTATCCAAGTTTATCTTATTTCACAGATGAATAGTAATTACAAGGAAAATGTGCAAAGAAAAGCTTTTCTTGCAAATCTAAAGCATCATTATCATCCTAATGAGGAGAGCATGATTATAGTGCCCATAACAAAAGAAATGGAGATTATTATGGGTATCCAAGTTTAAAATAAGAAAAATGATGGAAAGAAAAGCTTTTCTTCCAAATCCAATACATTAATATCATGTATCCCAATAAGGAGAACATGATTGTAATGCCAATAACAAAAAGAATGGAGATTATTATGAGAATCCAAGTTTGTCTCATTTCATGGGTGGACATTAATTACAAGGAAAATGGCAAAAAAATAGCTTTTCTTGCAAATCTGAAGAATCAATATCATGTATCCCAATAAGGAGAAAATGATTGTAGTGCCCATAACAAAAAGAATGAAGATTATTGCGAGCATCCAAGTTTGTCTCTATCCACGGATGAATGGTAATTACAAGGAAAATGGTGGAAATAAAACTTTTCCATGCAAATCCAAACCATTAATATCACGTATCCCACTATGGAGAACATGATTGTAGTGCCAATAACAAAAGGAATGAAGATTACTTTGAGTATCCAAGTTTGTCTCATTTCACAGGTGAGCATTAATTAAAAGGAAGATGGTGGAAAAGAAAAGGTTTTCTTCCATATCCAAAGCATCAATATCGTGTATCCCAATAAGGTGACCATGATTGTAATGCCTAATAACAAAAAGAATTGAGATTACTATAAGTATCCAAGTTTTTCTCATTTCACGGATAAACATTAATTACAAGGAATATGGCAAAAAAAAAGCTTTTCTTGTAATCCAAACCATCAATACCTTGTATCCCAATGAGGTGAACATGATTGTGGTGCCCAATGATGAAAAAAAAGAGATTATTAGGAGTATCCAAGTTTGTCTCATTTTACGGATGAACATTAATTACAAGAAAAATGGTGGAAAAAAAAGCTTTTCGTGCAAATCCAAAACATCAATATCGTGTATCTTAATAAGGAGATTATAATTGCAGTGCCGATAACAAAAAGAATGAAGATTATTATGAGTATCCAAGTTTGTCTTATTTCATAGGTGACCATTAATTACAAGCAAAATAGTGGAAAGAAAAGCATTCTCACAACTCCAAGCATCAATAATGTGTATCCCAATGAGGTGAAAATGATCGTAGTGCCCAATAACAAAAAGAATAAAGATTATTACTAGTATCTATGTTTGTCTCATTTCATGGATAAACTTTGATAATAAGGACAATGATGGAAGGAAAAACTTTTCTTGCAAATCCAATGGATCAATATCGTGTAACCCAATAAGTAAAACATGATCGTAGTGCCCATAACAAAAGTAATGGACATTATTGCGAGTATCCAATTTTGTCTCATTTAATGGGTGAACATTAATTACAAGGAAAATGTTGGAAAGCAATGCTTTTCTTTTAAATCCGAAGCATCAATATTGTGTATCCCAATGAGAAGAACATTATTGTAATGCCCATAACAAAAAGAATAGAGATTATTATGAGCATCCAAATTTGTCTTGTTTCATGAATGAACTTTGATTTCAAGGAAAATGGTGGAAAGAAAAGCTTTTCTTGCAAATCCAAAGCATCAATATTGTGTATCCCAATGAAGAGAACATGGTTATAGTGCCCATAAAAAAAGAAATAGAGATTATTACGAGTATCCAAGTTTGTTTAATTTCAGGAATGAACTTTAATTACAAGGAAAATGGCAGAGAGAAAAGCTTTTCTTCCAAATCCAAAGCATCAATATCGTGCATCCTAATGAGTAGAACATGATTGTAGTGCCCATAGAAAAAAGAATGGAGATTATTACAAGTATCGTAGTTCGTCTCATTTCATGGATGAACAATAATTACTTGAAAAATGGTGGAAAGAAAAGCTCTCCTTCCAAATCCAACGCATCAATATCGCATATCCGAATGAGGAGAACATGATTGGAGTGCCAATAACAAAAAGAATAGAGATTATTATGAGTATCCAAGTTTGTCTCATTTCATGAGTGGACATTAATTACAAAGAAAATGGTGGAAAAAAGGCTTTTCTTGCAAATTTGAAGCATCAATATCATGTATCTCAATGAGAAGAACATGATTGTAGTGCCCATAGCCAAAAAAAAGAGATTATTGCGAGTATCTGTAACATTAATTACTAGGAAAATGGTGGAAAGAAAAGCTTTTCTTGTAAATCTAAAACATCAATATCGTGTATCCCAATAAGGAAAACATGATTCTAGTGCCTATAACAAAAATAATGGATATTATTATGAGTATCCACGTTTATCTTATTTCATAGATAAATAGTACTTACAAAGAAAATGGCATAAATAAAACCTTTTCTTGCAAATCCAAAGCATCAATATAATGTATCCCACTATGGAGAACAAGGTTGTAGTGCCAATAGCAAAAAAATAGAGATTGCTCTGAGTATCCAATTTTGTCTCGTTTCACAGGTGAGCATTAATTACAAGAAAGATGGTGGAAAGAAAAGCTTTTCTTGCAAATCCAAAGCATTAATATCGTGTATCCCAATGAGGTGAACAAGATTGTAATGCCCAATAATAGAAAGAATGGAGATTATTAGGAGTATCCAACTTTTTCTCATTTCATAGATGAACATTAATTACAAGGAAAATGGTGGAAGGAAAGGCTTTTCTTGCAATCTAAAGCATCAATACCTTGCATCCCAATGAGATGAACATGATTGTTGTGCCCAATAATAAAAAGAGTGAAAATTATTAAGAGTATTCAACTTTGTCTCATTTCACAGATGAACAATAATTGCAAGGAAAATATGGAAGGAAAAGCTTTCTTGTAAATCCAAAACATCAATATCGTGTATCCAAATATGGAGAAAATGATTGTAGTGTCCATAATAAAAAGAATGGATATTATTACGAGTATCCACGTTTATCTTTTTTCACGGATGAACAGTAACTACAAGGAAAATGGTGGAACGCAAAGCTTTTCTTGTAAATCTGATACATCAGTATCGTGTATCCCAAGGAGGTGAACATGATTATAGTGCCTATAATAGATAGAATCAAGATTATTACGAGTATCCAAGTTGTCTCATTTCACAGATGAGCAGTAATTACAATGAAATGATAGAGAGCAAAGCTTTTCTTGCAAATCTAAAGCATCAATATCATGTATCCCAATGACAAGAACATGATTGTAGTGTGCAATAAGAAAAAGAATAGAAAATATTAGAAGTATCGAAGTTTGTCTCAATTCATGGATGAACATTAATTACAAGGAAAACGGTGGAAAAAAAAGCTTTTCTTACAGTCCAAAGCATGAATACCGTGTATCGCGAGAAGGTGAACATGATTGTAGTGCCCATAAGAAAAAGAATGGAGAATATCATGAGTATCTAAGTTTGTCTCATTTCATGGAAGAACTTTGATTATAAGGAAAATAATGAAATAAAAAGCTTTTCTTGCAAATCTAAAGCACCACAATCGTGCAACCCAATAAGAAGAATATGATTGTAGTGCCCATAAGAAAAATAATGGAGATTATCATATGTATCTAAGTTTGTCTCATTTCATAGATGAATAGTAATTACAAGGAAAATGATTCAAAGGAAAGCTTTTCTTGTAAGTCCCATGCATCAATATTATGTATCCCAATGAGGAGAACATGATTATAGTGCCCATAACAAAAGAAATGGAGATTGTTATAAGTATCCAACCTTTTCTAATTTCATGATTGAACTTTGATATAAGAAAAATGGTGGAAATAAAACCTTTTATTGCAAATCCAAAGCATCAATATCATATATCCCATCGTGGAGAACATGATTGTAGTGCCAAT
Source organism: Adansonia gregorii (assembly GCA_038382025.1). NCBI lineage: Eukaryota > Viridiplantae > Streptophyta > Magnoliopsida > Malvales > Malvaceae > Adansonia > Adansonia gregorii. The sequence goes on along the minus strand of JBBYHO010516592.1, from coordinate 6,927 downwards.
AACATAAAAAATGGAGATTACTATAAGTATCCAAGTTTATCTTGTTTCACAGGAAAGCATTAATTACAATGAAAATGGTGGAGAGAAAAGCCTTTCTTGCAAATCCAAAGCATCAATATCATGTATCCCAATGAGGTGAACATAATTGTAGTGCCTAATAACAAAAAAAAATGGAGATTATTAAGAGCATCCAAGTTTTTCTCATTTCATTGATGAACATCAATTATAGGGAAAATGGTGGGAAAAAAAGCTTTTCTTGCAATCCATAGCATCAATGCCTTGTATCCCAATGAGGCAAACATGATTGTAGTGCCTAATAATAAAAAGAATGGAGATTATTAAGAGTATCCAAATTTATCTTATTTCATGGGTGAACATTAATTACAATGAAAATGGCAGAAAAAAAGCTTTTGTTACAAATTTGAGGCATCAACAATGTGTATCCTAAGGAGTAGAACATAATTATAGTGCCCATAACAAAAAGAATAAAGATTATTGCGAGTTTCCAAGTTTGTCTTCTTTCATGGATGACCATTAATTACAAGGAAAAAAGTAGAAATAAAACCTTTTCTTGCAAATCTAGAGCATCAATATCATGCATCGCATTATGGAAAAGATAACTATAGTGCCAATAACAAAAAGAATGGAGATTACTATGACTATCCAAGTTTGTCTGATTTCACAGGCGAGCATTAATTATAAGGAAGATGGTGGAAGGAAAAGCTTTTCCAATAAATCCAATGCATCAATAACATATACCCCAATGAGGTGAACATGATTGCAATGCCTAATAACAAAAAGAATGAAGATTATTAGGAGTATCCAAGATTGTCTCATTTCACAGGTAAAAATTAATTACAAGGAAAATGGTGGAAAGAAAAGGCCTTCTTGCAATCCAAAGCATCAATACCATGCATCCAAATAAAGTGAACATGATTGTAGTGCCCAATAACAAAAAGAATGGAGATTATTACGAGTATCCAAGTTTGCCTTATTTCATGGATGAATAGTAATTACAAAGAAAATGGTGCAAAGCAAAGCTTTTCTTGCAAATTCCATGCATCAATATTGTGTATCCCAATAAGGAGAACATGATTATAGTGCCCATAACAGAAGAAATATAGATTATTATGAGTATCAAAGTTTATCTAATTTCATGAATGAACATTGATTATAAGAAAAATGGTGGAAAGAAAAGCTTTTCTTCTAAATCTAAAGCATCAATATAGCATATCCCAATGAGGAGAACATGATTGTGGTGCCAATAACAAAAAAAAATGGAGATTATTAGGAGTATCCAAGTTTATCCCATTCAACGGGCGAACATTAATTATAAGGAAAATGGTGGAAGGAAAAGCTTTTCTTGTAAATCCAAAAATCAATATCGTGTATCCAAATGAGGAGAACATGATTGTGCCCATAACAAAAAGAATGGATATTATTACGAGTATCCATGTTTATCTTATTTCACTAATAAACAGTAACTACAAGGACAATGGTGGAAAGCAAAGCTTTTCTTACAAATCTGACGTATCAATATCGTGTATCCCAACGAGGTGAACATGATTATGGTGCCCATAATAGATAGAGTAGAGATTATTATGAGTATCCAAGTTTGTCTCATTTCATAGATGAACAATAGTTACAATGAAATGGTGGAGAGCAAAGCTTTTTTTGCAAATCTAAAGCATCAATATCGTGTATCCCAATGATAAGAACATGATTGCAGTGCATAATAAAAAAAATAGAGATTATTAAAAGTATCCAAGTTTGTCTCAATTCATGGATGAACATTAATAACAAGGAAAACGATGGAAAGAAAAGCTTTTCTTGCAATCCAAAGCATGAATACCGTGTATTGCAATAAGGTGAACATGATTGTAGTGCCAATAACAAAAAGAATGGAGATTCGTATGAGTATCCAAGTTTGTCTCATTTCACGAAAGAACTTTGATTATAAGGAAAATATTGGAATGAAAAGCTTTTCTTGCAAATCTAAAGCACCACTGTCATGCAATCCAATAAGAACAACATGATTGTAGTGCCCATAACAAAAAGAATAAAGATTATTATGAGTATCTAAGTTAGTCTCATTTCATGGATGAATAGTAATTATAAGGAAAATGATGCAAAGGAAAGCTTTTCTTGTATATCCAACACATCAATATTAGGTATCCCAATAAGGAGAACATAATTGTAGTACCCATAATAGAAGAAATGGAGATTGTTATGAGTATCCAAGTTTTTAATTTTGTGATTGAACTTTGATTATGAGAAAAATGGTGGAAATAAAACCTTTAATTGCAAATCCAAAGCATTAATATCATATATCCCATCATGAAGAACATGATTATAGTGCCAACAACAAAAAAATGGAGATTACTATAAGTATCGAAGTTTATCTCATTCATAGGTGAGCATTAATTACAACGAAGATGGTGGAGAGAAAAGCCTTTCTTGCAAATCCAAAGCATTAATATCATGTATCCCAATGAGGTGAACATAATTGTAGTGCCGAATAACAAAAAAAGGGAGATTATTAAGAGTATCAAGTTTTACTCATTTCACAGATGAACATCAATTAGAGGGAAAATGGTGGAAAAAAGCTTTTCTTGCAATCCATAGCATCAATCCCTTGTATCCCAATGAGCCAAACATGATTGTAGTGTTGAATAATAAAAAGAATGGAAAATATTAGGAGTATCCAAATTTGTCTTATTTCACGGGTAAACATTAATCATAATGAAAATGGCAGAAAAAAAGCTTTTGTTGCAAATCCAAAGCATCAACATCGTGTATGCTAAGGAGCAGAACATAATTGCAGCGCCTATAACAAAAAGAATAAAGATTATTGCGAGTGTCCAAGTTTGTCTCCTTTCATGGATGAACATTAACTACAAGGAAAAAAGTGGAAATAAAACCTTTTCTTGCAAATCCAGAGCATCAATATCATGAATCCCATTGTGGAGAAGATGACTATAATGCCAATAACAAAAAGAATGAAGATTACTATGACTATCCAAGTTTGTCTGATTTCACGGGTGAGCATTAATTATAAGGAAGATGGTGGAAAGAAAAGCTTTTCCTATAAATCCAACAAATCAATAGTGTATACCCCAATAAAGTGAACATGATTGTAGTGCCTAATAACAAAAAGAATGAAGATTATTAGGAATATCCAAGTTTATCTCATTCCACAGATAAACATTAATTACAAGGAAAACGGTGGAAAGAAAAGGCCTTCTTGCAATCCAAAGCATCAATACCATATGTCCCAATGAGGTGGACATGATCGTAGTGCCCAATAACAAAAAGAATGGAGATTATTATGACTATCCAAGTTTACTTCATTTCACGGATGGACATTAAATACAAGGTAAACAATGGAAAGAAAAGCTTTTCTTGCAATCCAAAGCATCAATACCATGTATCCCAATGAAGTGAACATGATTGTAGAGCCCAATAACAAAAAGAATGGAGATCATTATGAGTATCCAAGTTTGTCTCATTTCACGAATGAACAGTAATTGCAAGGAAAATGGTGCAAAGCAATGCTTTTCTTGCAAATCCCAAGCATCAATATTGTGTATCCTAATAAGGAGACATGATTATAGTGCCCATAACAAAAGAAATGGAGATTATTATAAGTATCCAAGTTTGTCTAATTTCATGAATAAACATTGATTTTAAGAAAAATAGTGGAAAGAAAAGCTTTTCTTCTGAATTTAATGCATCAATATAGCATATCCCAATGAGGAGAACATGATTGTAGTGCCAATAACAAAAAGAATAGAGATTATTATGAGTATCCAAGTTTGTCTTATTTAACGGGTGGACAGTAATTACAAGGGAAATGGTGGAAAAAAAGCTTTTCTTGCAAATCTGAAGCATCAATATTATTTATCCCTATGAGGAGAACATGATTGTAGTGCTCATAATAAAACGAAGGGATATTATTGCGAGTATCCACGTTTATCTCATTTCATAGATGAACAGTAACTACAAGGAAAATGGTGGAAAGTAAAGCTTTTTCTACAAATCAAAGCATCAATATCATGTACCCGAACAAGGTGAACATCATTATAATGCCCATAAAAAAAGAAATAGAGATTATTATGAGTATCCAAATTTGTTTAATTTCATGAATAAACATTGATTATACGAAAAATGGTGGAAAAAAAGCTTTTCTTCCAAATCTAATGCATTAATATCGCGTATCCCAATAAGGAGAACATGATTGTAGTGCCAATAACAAAAAGAATCGAGATTGTTATGAGTATCGAAGTTTGTCTCATTTAATGGGTGGACATTAATCACAAGGAAAATGGTGGAAAAAAAGCTTTTCTTGCAAATCTTAATCATCAATATCGTGTATCCCGATGAGGAGACTATGATTGTAGTGCCAATAACAAAAAGAATAGAGATTATTGTGAGTATCCAAGTTTACCTCTTTTCAGGGATGAACATTAAATAAATGGAAAATGGTGGAAAGAAAAGCTTTTCTAGCAAATCCAAAACATCAATATTGTGTATTAATAAGGACAACATGATTGTAGTGCCCATAATAAAAAGAATGGATATTATTACGAGTGTCCATGTTTATCTCATTTCATGGATGAATGGTAGCTACAAGGACAATAGTGGAAAGCAAAGCTTTTCTTACAAATTGAAGAATCAATATCATATATCTGAACAAGGTGAACATGATTATAGTGCCTATAGCAAAAGAAATAGAGATTATTATGAGTATCCAAGTTTGTCTAATTTCGTGAATGAATATTGATTATAAGAAAAATTGGAAAGAAAAGCTTTTCTTCCAAATCTAATGCATTAATATCGCATATCCAATGAGGAGAACATGATTGTGATGCCAATAACAAAAAGAATAGAGATTATTATAAGTGTCTAAGTTTGTCTCATTTAATGGGTGGACATTAATTACAAGGAAAATGGCAGAAAAAAAGCTTTTCTTGCAAATCTGAAGCATTAATATCGTGTATCCCAATGAGGAGAACATGATTGTAGTCCCCATAACAAAAAGGATAGAGATTATTACGAGCATCCAAGTTTGTCTCTTTTCAGGGATGGACATCAATTACAATGAAAATGGTGGAAAGAAAAGCTTTTCTTGCAAATCCAAAACACCAATATCGTGTATCCCAATAAGGAAAACATGATTCTAGTGCCCATAATAAAAAGAATGGATATTATTATGAGTATCCATGTTTATCTCATTTCACAGATAAATAGTAACTACAAGGAAAATGGTGGAAAACAAAGTTTTTTTACAAATCTA
>JBBYHO010516581.1:0-19102 GCA_038382025.1 Adansonia gregorii | reverse complement strand
ATTGAAACTTTGCCTAAGACTACTTAATCCAATGACCTGAACTTTGTCGTTTCCACTTTCATGGTGCAAATTTTAAAAGTGGAAGCAAAAGACCTTTTTCTACTTGGCTCTTTTGAATATCTTAAACATTTTGGTGGAAAAGAGTCCTAAGAAAAAAGACACAGCAATGACAAATAAAGAAAATCTAAGCATGAAAAGAATGTGAGGAAATAGAGGGAGGATCATGACTATTGTAGAAAATTATTTACTTAGTTGTCTGAAAGATAATTTGTACAATTATTATGATCAAACTTATTCTTTAGCAAAGAGAATCAAGAAGCTGTTGTAACAAAAATATGACACTAAAGAAGCAAGATCCAAAATGTATGCTTATAACTATTATTTTAGATTCCAAATGGTGGAAATAAGTCTGTGATAGAACAGGGCCATGAACTCTAGATGCTTGCACATGATTTTTGACATCAAGGAATAACTATTGATAAATAAATGGAAGTCTCTATTATTATTGACAAATTGCCTGACTCATGGAAAGAATTTCGGAAGGTCTTACAGCACAAACAAAAAGAACTATCTATTGAATCCCTTATCATGGGCCTCGAGCAGAAGAGCATAGAAATCATAATAATTCACCTGACTTTAATAGCAAAAATAATTCAAAGGTAAATCTTGTCTCTTTAAATGATAATATGTTGAGGACTTATAATAATGCAAAATTAAAACATAGAAAGAAGATTAATAAAAATAAATCTTATAGAAAATAACTTAAAAGTTAATTTATCCAAAGTAAAAAACAAGGACTTCAAAAGAAGCAGCAAATAATAAAAGAAATGACAGGTGCTGTGTGGGAAACTTGGACATATAGCAAGAATATGTCATTTCCAAACACATAAACCTTTTAACCAAGTTAATGTAACCGAAAAGCCATTTATAACTATGATATCTAAGATTAACACTGTTGATTCCTCTAAAAGATGGTGGGTAGACTCTAGTGCCTCTAGGCATGTTTGCTATAAGAAAACTTGGTGCAAAACTTATTCTCTATCTAAGACAAAGAAGAAAATTTGCTTGGTGACTTTCACATCATTAATATCCTAGGTTATGATGATATTAAAGATAATGTCACTTTTGGCAAAAAATTGATCTTTAAGGATGTTTGGTATGTTCTCGAGATTAGAAGAAAATCTAGTTTTCGCTTTTCTCTTAAACAAAGTTGGATTCAAACAAGTTTTTGAATTTGATCAATTTATTTAATGAAAAAGGCATGTTTAATGGGAAAGGTTATGCTTGTGTTAAACTGAATGTTGAAATGAGTAAAATTTTAGTTATTTCTACTTATATCATTTTTTGTGTAAACATTTGTCATGCTAGATTGTGTCATGTTAACTAAAGATATATGAGAAACATGAGTAGTTTAGGTTTGATTCCTAAACTAGATAATCAATTTTAAAAAATGCAAATCATGTAGCATGGCCAAAATCAAAGAGTGAATTGGTTCTTTTAAAATCTTAATCTCAAAGTCAACTTTAACAAAAATTGAAATTAAATAAAAACAAAGATTGGTTGAGAGAGAGAAAAAAATCAAGCACACTGGTAGGTCTTTGAACTCAGAGCCTACGTCCTTTTTTTTTTACACTTCTTGCCAAGGTGATTTCCATAATTCACTACTTAAAATGTTACCTTTGAGGCTAAGGTATAATCTTACAATCGTATCTTTTAAAGCTACGATAGAACCTTTAAGTCTCTTTAAGAATTCTAACCAAATTCTTAAATAATCTCGCTTAATCTCACATAAATCCCTTGTTGTGGTAAGTGAAAGTGTCTGCAAACAATTAAAATCCTTTAATAGGTGGGTGTTTGTTAGTTTTTGAGTACAAAAAAAAAAAGAGATACAAATGAACTTAAGGACTACAAGTGACTACAAATATGATGAGAATTAAAAACTTGTGGAGTTTTGAGCTTTCTTGTTAACATCTTAATTAATTTTGGTATCTCTTATATCTTGAACTATTGTAAACCTCTATTTATGGCTTGAGTGTGAATTATGATGTTAGGCATTAATTAGGTTGGTGAAGAGCCATTGTGAGCTTCATAAATGCATGTCTACGTTCAAACCCTGCTAGTGTATTGATACTTAAATGTGGTATCAATACATTTTTATAAAAATCTAACCAATATAAACCATATATCGATAATTTTATATCATGTATTGATACAATCTGTAAGGTATCGATACACATGAAGCCTATATCGATACAATCAAGGGTTTTAGAATAATTAAGCTACTACTAAGCATTGTATCGATACAAAAACTTAAGATATTGATACTTTCATATGGAAATCATTTATGAAGAGTTTTTCTTGGCTTCATGCTTGTAAAACTTATCTAAAAAATGTTTTATACTTAGATGTGCATTAAGAACACATTTTTAAGCATCCAAAAGAGTTCGAAATATTTTAGTACTAATTAAAGTATTTTCGAAATAATTTAAAGAAAAATACCAAGTTTGAAAATTTTAAATGCAAGCTAATTTAGATTAAGTTATTGTTATGTTAAAACAATATCAATTCAAAGCCGATAAAGCTAAGAATCTCCCCCATTTTGATATGATAAAACTTAAGATAAATTTGCTTGTTACAAAAACACCTCTTTTATTTAAGGACAATCAATGGAAACTCCTCTTTAATAAAGGCACTATTTTTAAAGATTTAAATTGTACAAAATAAGGGTTTTTTGAAAATTTTCAAGCTACAACAATTTTAAGTTCGTTGTTATCAATAACACATTAAGCTATACCATGTCAATGGAAATAAGTATTCAATATTAACTCCATCAACATGTTATTTGATCATCATAACAGTATCCATATCATGAGCATGATTTTCATAAAAATATTATCATGTAGTATTTATCATATTCATGATATGTATTCAATATCCATAATACCAACATATCAAGGCACTCAATATCAACATGTCAATAAATTTAATATCCATATGCAAATTTATAGCATTTTTGCCCTCTTTTCTTGTATTAAAAAAATGGCAATTCAAAGCCAACGTGAGAAAATAAGCATAATTGAATATGAAAAGAGAATTTTATTAATAGGAAAATGCATAAAATATGTCCAACATGATGTACGAGCTTTGAAAAAACATGAAAATTAAACAAATAAAGTACTAAAAGTTGCAAATGATCTTAAAAACTCATAGCATAACCATGCGTCATTGATCGAAGGGTCATCGATGAGTAGAAAAAGCACAAACCACGATGAAAGGCATTAAGAGAGTACGAATATTATTGCACATCTCTCGCTGATGATACTCGATGGTGGTAAAATGAGTGTCGAGATAGGCAAAGTAGTGATCCCATGAATCAAACTGACCCATAGTATCAAACATGGTGATTACATCGATAGGCACAGAGGAAAAAAATGCCAGTGGGCAGTAGAAGAATAGGCGCATCATGCTCTATATCATCCTCACTCTTGGAGACACCTTATTTTGTATGGGTCAACTTTTAAGGTATTAAAGGTCACCGTTTGGGGTGTCATCAAGATTATCTGGACAAGCATCGATCAATCATCTAACATTTCTAGTTATGATGAGGTGCTCGAAAAGCCAAAGGCATGTAAAATTCACATTTATGATTATGCACCAATGTATGCCCTTTAGGTATCAATATAAGGCCTCCATGTTATAAAAATCGCAAGACCCACTATTAGTATCGATATAAAAGGCCATGTATCGATACAGTTACTCTCCGTATTGATACATTAAGCATTTGTATCGATACAGAGTTATGTTGTAGCTAAAATCACAAGAGACACAAGTGAGAATATCAATACAAGCCCAGTGTATTGATACATTATTCGATGTATTGATACATCTAGGTAGAATTTTCTAGGTATCAATATAAAACTCTTTATATCAATACAGACATACAAAATTTACCCAGTTCATGCTATTTTCACCCTTTTACAGCATGACATTAAAACACGAATTTGGTCACGACTTTGGCTCTAAACATCATCCAATTGCATACATAACTTCTTAAAAGTCATGTGGACTTCATTTTTAGGCTCTAAACATTGGTTTATAACAGTTTTGAATGGTTTATTAAGCTTTGTTATAAAGGCATGTCACGTTATAATGTGGATTAATGAAGGTCAAGCAAGACTTTACTCATATATCAACTCATGCATAGTTTGTTCTTATTGCCAAGGCTATGTATCAACCAATGAAATGCTAAAAGTTTACTCTTTGGTACAATGACTTACCATGTTGTACACCATAAATGTCCTATACAACCCATCTTTGCTAGGTTTTTTATGGCTAAAATTAAATCTTATATAAGACACATTATCTGCTTAGCCAAAAGATAATGCACACATTTTACATCAGCCTCAACCTTTTAAAAAAATATTATTCTGTAGCTCTTTCCTAACCCGCCAAAAACCCTTATAAAACCTTCATTTACCATCACATTTCCTCTCAAAACTCCCTTTCATTGGTATTACAACCATCAAGCTCATTCTTGGCCACTTTTTTTTACTAAATCATAGTGACGGAAGGGAAAAAAATGAGTTACAAGAGCAAAGACATTTCTACCAATATAACTCGGCTTTTGGGTATATTTCCTATCTTTTCTCTGTACATTTACTTCTATTAATATGCTGACCATAACCTTATGTTAGGATTCTCATGCATCTTGTGGCCTTGGTTATGGTAGACTTAGGATTTTGATTCTTTGTTGACCCCTTCACTTTGTTTTCTTATACTTATATGCTTGGACCATCTTGAAAGCATTATTTAATGCTATCTTGAAAATTTTAGAAAGCTTTCCTTTTTGTTTGAGCATGTTCACATAATTTCCATGGCATGATTCTTAATGTTATTCACAAAGTTAATATCTCCATGCATTATTTTATTCATTTCTTTATAATTTTGTTATCATTTTCATGTCTAAATGTCATTTTTCTTATTTGAGCCTATCTTCTACATTTATTGTCATGAATATCATATTTAGTTCATCACATGCTAGTGAAAATACTTATTTGATGCTTGTTAAAAATATGTTTTTCAAAACCCCACAGTTAAACTATGTTAACTTTAATAAATGGAGATTAACATGGGCTTAAGGTTTTCTATCTACTGGTCCTCCAATCATGAGAAAAAAATTAAGGTTTCCATGTCTAGATTTATAGTTAAATGAGGGTAAATATTTTGATTTTCAAAAAGAGAAATGCCTTTTAAATTTTTGTAACTTGTTTATGCCTTGATCTTGTAGTCCAATACCCTTACTAGTGACATGGTTAATAGGCTATTCCATCATCCCAAATTACTCCAGGATTGTAAGAATAAGCTTTTGAAGCCACTGTCACTGACCTTCATCTTGTCATAAACATTCAAATGTCCATAGCCTAAGTCTAGTTCTAGGGAGCCTAAAAAACTGTAAATTTCCTTGGTTTCATGCTGGCAGTATTATAATCATGGCTTAAGAAATCATTTCCAAACCTTAAACAAATTTTCGAGAAATTTTTAAATATTTTTCCCTTAAAAGGCATCAGATTGCCTTTCAGTAGTAGATTATTTGCTTTTGGATCATTTTAGATGAGGAAGTTATAATTTTCCAAACCAATACTATTAGACTCTTGGAATCAGTAATTGCTTTTCGTTTGGAACATTTCAGTCCATTAAATGACTTTTTCAGATTTTTGAAATATTTTTTTTAAAAAGTTCATGAAATTCCTTTTCTAGAAAGTTATCGTTTGTGATTTAAGAATTCCAAATGAGTTTGAAATGACTTTTCAAAGTTTATTGCATTGTATTCCCTGCACTTGCTATCAGTGTCGAACTAGTCTCAACTTTAAAAATTATTTCCTCATGGAAAACAATTTTTTTTAGATTTTTTAAATATTTTTATATTGATCCTTATCGAGTTATCTTTTCAACAGTGCCTTCTTTGACTCATAATGCCTTCGAATCAGCATTAGAAAAAGGACTAGCATAATGCTATCCCCTATTTTTAATATTTACCATAATTAATTGATATTTTGAAATCCCTCTTTGAGGCATTCAAATGGGCCAAGTGAGTTTGGCCCACCCCCATTAAGTTTAAAAAATGTGTCCACCCCAAGCTCAGAGCAAGGCACAAACATTTTTTTTCAAATTTTATCAACCTCCATTTTTATCAATTCCTATTTTTTAAATCAAGAATTTTCTCTTTATCGGATTTTCTTCAGACTTTTCAAAATTCAAACTTAATTTCATACCTTGATAGTCCAGTGGATCCAAACGCATATTAAAAATTGTTAACTTAGTTATTTCTCAATAACGATGACAATTACGAGATAAATTTCGATTATCCTTCATTTTTTTGTGTGATTTATATTATGCAATCTATTATTTTGTCTTACTAACACCCTTCTTTTCATGATGTTCTCCTTGCATTTATGTTTCCAAATCATTTTCAAATATCATAAGGGTAATATGTCGATATTGATATCCCTCTAATGCTTAACACAAAATATCCTATTTTAAAAAATTAAATCTGAAGATTATTTTTGTTAAAATCTCTATGTTTCCCACTCACAAGGACATATATGGATTAAATTTTTCCTTTAAAACCCAAATTTACTATTTCATACAAAGTTATTATATCAAAATAATGACAAGTCAAAATCAAGGAAACTAAAACTGAGATAAGACATATTTAAAATGTACTTGTCGTAGAGATGTTAATACTTTTTCGTACGTAACCAACTCTCAAACCTAACCCTATCAAATTTTTGGACCACTTAGACTTGGAATCGAAGTTTTAAGCTTCGTAACTTGAAATACAGGTTCCAATAGTTATCCATCATGCCTAGCCCAAATTATCGATGGTGACTCCAAGTATTGGCCATTTCGTGGTGGCCATTTGAGACTTGTTGGATGAGTGACTCATTCGAATGTCCCCCTTATTATCACGAGCTGAAGATCCATACTTTCTTGCTTCCATCAAATCATGTTAAAAGTAAAAGTCATGATCAGTAAGACAACTTTTGATCGAGAGAAAAATATTTTACAATAGCGCACACTTCTTTCATAAAAAGATAAGGCATGTTGTTGACAATCGTGGACATTATGATGCTCGAGATGTCAACATTCACAGGATCATCATTGGGCATAGCAGCATTAAGTTGCATAGATGATTGTGAATCTTGTTATCATGGCTTGGGAACCCTGTTGCCATCCTTAACATCAAAACTAATATTGCCCATAGATTTCTTTCCAAGATAACAATTAAAATGTCAGGTTTGCAAAAAAAAGTTGAAGCTGTAAACTTCAAAGTAGTAGTTTAATGGCATAGCATGGAGAAGTGTAAAAACCTTTGACATTATTGACGAGATTAATAAATATAAAGTGATGAGGTTAGGATAGCAAACAATTTGGATCAAACGTAGCCATCAATAATTAGTTAGGCTAAGCCTGGTGCGTTTGGTGCTGTAAGGGCAGATAGTATGGGAACTCATGAGATGTCAAAATCAATCATAACAAAGTAGGGTGGCTTTATTGTTGATGGTGTGCAATTTGGCTTGTGCCATACCTTCTTTAGCTATGCCTTTATTTGAAATATTGAACAAAATGGTCATGGATACTCGAGAGACAACAAATTCACCACCCAAGAGGTAGGAGCGAAAGGCGATAATATGGTCACCATGATCATCATAGATAAAGGTATTGCTACTAAAGAACACATAGATGAGGTTCTTGCAAACCAAGCAACTTAGGGAGAAAACTCTGGTCTATCCTAAATTATTGAAGGCTTAAAGGTATGGAATACAATGGAGCAAAGGAAAAGGAAATTCATGACTCGTCATTGCTGGATAGACAATCAAGCATAAATGGTGTTAAAGCATTAATAAGCCCAAGCGTCATGGAAAAACAATTAAAGAAGGACTAAGTTTGGCTAGAATGTGGGTTTGCAAGCTAGTTTTAAGGTTGATTGGTTGAGGTAATGGTGGCAGGAGTTTTGAGATGATTGTTTTTGGTGGTTTATTTGGTTCAAAGAGGTATTGTAAAAGTGTCAGAGTGAAAACGGTGTAAGGGATCTTTCCTCGAATATCTAGTAAAAGGTTGGTTTTAGAGGTTGGTCTGGACGGACGAAAGGGTTTGGACAATGATATGGATGTTGGTGAGGTGTTAAGAGTGGTTCAGATAGAAATGGATGAGTTTTGGATAGGTTCAAAGAGGTTTAACAAGAGTAGCTAAGGTGGGTAGGGTGAGTGTGATGAATAGGGGGTAAGGATTGGCAAGTGGCTAAGGCAGGATGCTAGGGTGAGGGTTGGTTAAGGCAATCTAGCTAACGCTTAGTGTGTAATAGATTTTGATAAGTGGTTTTAGGGATTTCGAGGAGAAATGTAACCACAATGCAATAATCTCAATAGGGGATGATAGAACAAGGGAAACACATAAAAAAAGGAATTTTTGAAAGAAAATAAGACTTAAAAAAATGTAATGGTGGGGTTTTGAAAGAAAATGTTTCAAGTTTGAGGAAATTGAGGTACGGTTTGGAAGAAATGGATGATGGAAAAAAAGGAAAAATGATTGAAGATGTAAATAAAGTGTAAACAAATAAATTTAAAAGAATTTTGATTAGGATGTGTAAGATGAACAGAGAGAGAAAGAAGGTAGATGATGGTCGAAGAAATGAAGATGTGCACAGGGGTTTCAAAAATAAGAGCAAGTATCAATACAATTTTAGGTTGTATCAATACATTGATCGGTATTATGACTATTGTATTGACACAATAATCAAAAAGGGGTTTTCTAAAATTTTGATGATTGGATAGATACAAGCAACATTATATCAATATAAAGCTTAAAAGATCTACAAAAATAGTTTAGAAAGCCTTTAAATTTTTCTGCCAATCTTTGTGAATGAGAATCATTAAACCAGAATTTTTCATCAAAAATTTTAATCAAAGACTTATTACCAAAGTAGAAACTTTTGATTAAGCTAGAGCATACAATTTTGAACTAAGCATGTGCAAAATTGGTGATTTTAATGCATCATCCATCAAGAACATATGTACAAAGGGACATAATTCAACAATTTTAAAAACTTATTCATCAAGCACAATCATAATATAAAATCACAATTCAGGTTAAACTATCATGTAACCAAATTAGCATCAAAGAGTTTCATTAAGTGCATTATATGATGAAATAGGTCTATAAAACAAAGGTATTATATCAAGCAAAGTAACCATAACTCAAACATCATTCAAAGGAGTGTATATGATATGTCAATAATTAACAAACTTCTTCACATCATAAAATAAAATATCAAAATATTATCAAGGAATATTCATTAATCCAAATTCACCTTCAATGGTGCGAAATCTATCATGATCATAACATTTTGGGAATTATCCATTAGCTAATGCAATTGTTAATAAACTTAAGCACAATATTACCTTTTTTAAATGATCACTAACAAAGCGTGTATAATTTCAATATGCTTAGTTCTAGAATGTTGAATAGGATTGTTGATGAGATTAATGGCACTAGTATTGTCACAATTAATGAGAATATGATCCATCACAACAACGGGAAGTCTTGTTTTTTATGGAATTTTTCATTGAAAATACAAGGAAATTTGTGGGAAAAAACTATTTCTGATGAAAATTTTGTCAAAAAATCCAATGCTATAAATGAAGTTGCTGAAAATATTTATATCGCCAATATCTTTTCCATTGAAAAGATTATTTCCAACGAAATTATTCATAGAAAAATATTTTTTTGATAGAATATTTTTGATCACTGAAAATTTTTAGAGACTGAAAAATTAGTCGAAAATAGTTCCTAAAGATAGAAAATTTCATCGCAAGTATCATTTTCAGGGATGGAAATTTCATTGTTGAAATCTAATTTAACTGATTTTTCTATTATAAAAATCTACTGATTATAGTTTTCAACTACAAAATTTTTTCATCGCTAAAAATGCTTTTTAAATTTTTTTGTATTTTTATTAAATCTATCATATTATTTTTATTTGATATTTAAATGTTTCTAAGTTAAATAGTTAATTTGAAAATAAATATAAATCATTTATTATAATTAAAATATAAAATATTAATATATATAATAAATAGAGATTAATAATTAAATGAGTTGATAATATATTAAAAATCAATTAAATTGTTTGTAAAATGTTGTACAAAAAATACAATATATACATCACTTGGGATGAAGGAACGATGGAAGGCTACTATTACTAAAATTGATCCCCCATCCATTGAGGAGTCACTGAAGTGCCTCTTGATTCTCTTTGATCTGTGCGATCATGAAATTTGTAAATTCTAGCTACTTTTATGTCGAATGCATCTGTTTCTGTAGTAGGAGAATATGTTGTTCCTAGTTCTCCTGCCATTTTGATAATAGAACCTATTGCATCTGACCAATAACATGAGTCGAATTGTCTATCCTTTCATGCGGATCAGGATCGATCACAGACGATTGTGTCAGTAGCAACGCTTGTTAGGCAGTGGAAGGAGTGGTCGCGGTGTAACTCGTTATAGCAGACATCGATTACCCCTAGTAAACAAAAAAAATATGGTGTGCCTTCAGCCTAGTTCTAAAACCATAAAGTGTTTAAGCAGTCTCCATGCCCCCAATATCCTGAAACTAACTCTGAAGGTCAGATTCAGGATATATGGATGGATCGTCTCCAAATCATTGCTAAAATTTTGCAACATAGCTATCATACAAAAACAATGTAATGTATTAATTAGTATTTAATGCAAAATAATTTCATTCATAAATGTATAATATTTTTATCACTTACATTGATAGCGCGAGACTTTCCATTAACAAAGTCCCTAGTACCATGAGCATGTCAATGAATCTACATGGACTTTTAAAAATGTCAACTCGCGCTGCAGCTGTTGTGACAACAAATAAAAAAAATGACATATAGTTCAAATTTACTCATATAATATAAGAAAAATACAAAATTAATTATTTAATAAAATTTTTATAATTAAAAAATAGTTTAACTTTTTACTTCCATCCTCTATTAAGTCACAAGAAAAAGAACCAACCAACTAGTGTATTTGGTTATGGAGCCTTAATTCTCCATCTTCCAGTTTGTTGATGCCTTAGCAATTTCACTTTCTACCAATTGAACCTCAGAGGTCAACAAACTGGTCCCATATAATGATTGTGATCCAATTCCATCAATAACCCTTGCAATCCTTAAAGTGGATAGTCTTAAAGAATTTCAAAGCATTGTTGCACTCAGAGTTCCTCATTTATGAACTATTCCCTTCCAGTGGCTTTTAATAATTGTTATGCCATAGGTGCTTATTCTACAAGCCACTACCATTTACCCCACACCAAAAAGTTGTAATTAGTACATAAGAAAAATATGTTATGTTTTGATATTTATTAAAATCGTAAGTATAAATTGGTTTTAATTAAAAGTTTACCTAAAAAAAGTGAATATATGGTCTTTTGTCGCAGTCAAGATATTCTTCCAACTTAGTTGCAGCGCATTCTGACTAATTAATATAGCAATAGCAGTCTTCATAGCCAGCTCAATAAAGATTCTACAATAAAATAAGATAGCTCTTAGGATATAATAACTAATCAAAACTTATCAAAAGGGTTAGCTATGGATGTAATATCTTTGTCCAACCTAAATCTCGTCTCCTCAATGCAGTGGATGGACCACTTGCCTCAAACTGAGGAGCAATAATAGGATTAGTCACCTCAACTATTGTTATAGGTAGTGATCTATTTGCAAGGTTTGATCAACCATTGTCCATCTTAAAATTTGGGAGATTAGATGAAAAGTACTAATCTATATTGTCCCTCAGCGGTGGAGGCTTTATATGGGACAAAGGTGGATCTTACTCAGCTATCGCACACATATCTGCATTAACAGATCCATGTTATATAGTAGCTACCCTAAATACTTGGAATATAACACCATATTAGGGTTAACAACTAGCTCGAGCTCTCCTTATACCTCTATCAATAGCTCGCATCGTATTTATAGCAGTAATAAGAAAACATTAATCATATCTGTAACGAAATAATAATATATTTCAAAGATAAATACATACTTAAAAGAATTATTTAAATTTATACTTAAAAATTAATCGTATATATAACATAAATAAAATTAAAACATAAAATTATTTAAAAATAATTAATTTGTCCATAGCACAATTAAGTAAATAAAAAATTATTTAAATTTATAAAAAATTTAACTTATGTTTTCTATAGCGTGATAAGTAATGCGACAACAAACTAACTACTAACAAAAATGAGAAGAAGACTCCATAGCTTAAAAATCAAACATAAATATTTTTATACTTGTAAAAATATCCTAAAATTATTTTTAAGGGATCTAAATAGAATATCTTACAAATTCTTAAAAATTAATCTAAAAACAATATCTAACTAATAACACCCTAAACCCTAATAAAAAATAAAACATATATATATGTAACACTAATTACAAAAAAATCAAGTAAAAATAATAATAAAAAAGAAAATTACTAGATTAATTTTGCAGAAGAGAATTGAGAAGCCAATGAACAAAAAAAAAAAAAACTACGTATGAATAGTTGCTCCTAAAATTATTTCCAACAGAATTCAACTTTTTCAGATAGAAACATTTTTTGACTGAAATTCCATAAAAAAATATCAATTTTGTAAAAAATAGTTTAAATTTTGGGCAGATATTTTTCATTGAAAATAATCTATAAATAAGCTTTTCTCTTGTAATGGATGGTAACTCCAAAATCATCCTTTTGTTGTTTTATCCACAAGAATTGGGCACAGCAACTTACTGTGACATGCATTATGCTTCAACTATAGATAGGGCAACAATATTTTATTTCTTGAAAAACCATGATATAAGCATATTTCAAAAAAATTGACAAGTACCTGAAGAGCTTTTCCTATTAATATTGTAAGCACCAAAATCTGCGTCGAAACAACCATGTAAAGCAAATGATGATCCCTTTAGCCTAAATTAGGAGAGTCTCTAAGATATTAAATATTTTTTTTTACAATAACTAAATATGACTTCCTAGTTGAAGATTGATATCTAGCACATGGAAATATACTAAACATTATATTAGATTTACTTGCGATAAGATAGAGCAATAAACCAATCATAAACCTATAAAGTTTAGAGTCAATACATTACTTTTTTTATCCTTTTCAAGCTTTGTTCAAGTACCCATAGGTGTCATGAAAGGCTTTTTCATCCATCTTGAACCTCTTGAGTAAATCCTTTGCATATTTTGCTTGATTGATGAAGATTTCATCTTTAAATTGGCTAACTTTAATCTTAAAAGAATGGTAATTCGCTCATCGTGCTTATCTCAACTTCACTTTGCATAAGCTAATAAGTCTCTTGACAAAGAGACTTATTATTTACACCAGGCATAATATCATTAACATAAATTTGAACTAGTAAAATGTATTTACCTTTAACTTCTATGAAAATAGTTATGTGACCTTTGCCTCTATTAAAACTTTTTTCAATTAAAAATTATGAAAGCTTTTCATTCTATGCTCTAGGAACTTACTTCAAATCATATAAAGTTTTTGAAAGTTTAAAGACATGATTAGGACAATGAAGATTTTCAAAATCGAAAGGTCATTTAACGTAAACTTCCTCGTTTATAAATCCATTTAAAAAGCACTTTTAACATCCATTTAAAATAATTTGAAATTTTTAAAAATGTAAATGCTAAAAGTATTCAACTAGCTTCTAATCTGGCTGTGGAAACATAAGTCTCATCATAATCAATTCCTTTTTTTTTTACTATATCCCTTAGTTACTAATCTAGCTTTGTTTCTAACAATAGCTCCATGCTCATTAAGTTTATTTCTAAAAACCCATTTTGTACTTATGATAGGATAGTCACTAGGTTATTTCATTAAATTCCAAACTTCTCCAAAATTGATCAACTTTTTTTACATGGTCATAAGCTAGTTATCTTCTAAAGCCTCATCAATATTCTTATGTTCAATTAGAGAAAGAAAAGCTACATATTGCATGCATTTCTAAGAGATGATATCATTCTTCTACCTTGATTTGGATCATCGGGAATCTCACATTCTTTGACATAAGCTAACTCTCTAGGATGATTTCTTTCTTTTTCAACTTAAGTTAGCTTAAGAAGTTTATCTTTCTTTGGAGGCTCTTATTCTAGAAGATCTTGTTCCTACTTCTTATGTGATGCTTCAACTTGATTTTCTTGATATATATTTCTACATCATCATTATCAAGATATACCTTTCTCAATAGTGAATTAGCTTTATCAAATATAACATAAACATATTTTTTAGCAATTAAAGTTCCTTTATTAAACACTCTAAATGCCTTTGAATTCATTAAATAACCAAGGAAAATGCCTTTATCACTTTTGGCATCAAATTTACCAAGATTGTCCCTTTTATTATTTAATACAAAACATTCATATCCAAAAAGATGAAAATAGCTAATGTTAGGCTTTTTTCTTTCATAAGGTTCATATGGAGTTTTCATTAAAATTGATCTAACCATAACTCTATTAATAATATAACAACAAGTGTTTATGACTTCTACCTAAAAATATCTAGGTAAATTATTTTCATAAAGCATGGTCCTATCCATTTCTTCTAAGGTTTTATTTTTCCTCTCAAAAACTTCATTTTGTTAAGCAGTTCTAGAAGTTGAGAAATTATGACTAATAACATTTTCATTATGTAATTTGTTAAATCCAAGGTTTCCATATTTTTTTCCATGATCACTTCTTAAGCTTGAAATAGAAAATCTTTTTCCATTTTGAATGATTTTACAGAAAGTTAATTAATTTTTTCTAAGGCTTCATATTTAGAGCAAAGAAAGAGAATCCAATTACACCTAGAGTAATCATCCACAATGACAAATTCATATTTTTTATAACTTAAGCTTAATGTCTTAATAGGACTAAAAATATCAAAATAAATTAATTTTAATACTCTAATAGCTGAAAGAATATTAAAGGGTTTGAATAAAGCTATTTTATGCTTTTTTTGAACACATGCATCACATACATTATCATTTTCAAATTCCATTTTTGGTAATCCAACAAGAAGGTCTTTCTTAGATTACTTAGAAATCATAATCATGCTAGCATGTCTTAATCTTCTATATCACAACCAAGCTATATCATCATGAGATACAAGACAAACATTTTAAGAAGGTAAATTATCTAAATGCACAATATAAATATTTTCTCTTGGCAACTCATGGACTCAAAGATAACTTTCATGAATGTATCACATAATTGACTAATGCAAAGGATGTTATACTTGGGACCTTTGACAAAAAAAACATTTTCAATGTTAGATGAGGAATTGTTACCAATGATTTCAATGCCTTCAATGTGTCTTTATTAGTTGTAACCAAAAGTAACGTTAATTGACTTTTATTTCTGATCATGTGTCTTGAGCATCCACTATCAATGTACTAAGAATTCTTCTTTGTTAAATTTGCCTTGAAGCAATGCTCTTGCTTTTACAAACACAAAGTCATATTTTGTTTATGGTACCCATAATTTCTTGGGTCCTTCAGCATTAATGTTCACAATTCTTATGCCTTTTGGGATTCATTTCATTTTAATGACCGTACCTTGAGTTATGCTAACATTTTTAAGAATCCATACACTCCTAATGAGTTTACCTCTATAAGTGATAACCTTCAAAGGATAATAATGATATGTATTTTGTTTATATTCATGAACTTGTCACTCTTTGCAAACATGGTCATTTCTTCATTTTCCCCAACCTCTTCATCATCTTCTTTACTTTAAATAGTTGATTTGAAAACAACACTAGCTTATTGGCTGACTCTTCACCATGTTTGATCTTCATTTTAGAGGTTAGGAGAAAACCTATGAATTTATCCAATGAAAGTGTGTTAGAATTTTTAAATTTTAAAATCATCGTCACTTTTGCTTTCTAAGACTTAAAAAGACTATTTAAAAACTTCTTCATCATCTTTTTATTTGGATATGTCTTCTAAGTGCCTATAGACTATAGACATATCTACAAACTAATCAAACATTTCTTTGATGGTTTATTCAAATTTAGTTTGAATGACTTATAGTCAAATGTAAGCATACTAATTTTGGATTCCTTAATCTGATTTGTTCCCTCATTAGTGATTGCCAATTTATCTTACACTTACTTGGCATTGTTATAAAGTGAGACTCGTTTATACTCATTTAGGCCTAGAGCATAAAATAGTGTATGAATAATCTTGGCCTTTAGTTGTGCCATCATGGTTTCTTGCTTATCCCACTCATCTTATTCCTTTAGCATAGCAATGTCTCCAACTCTTTTCTTAGGAATGAGTGGTCCATATATGATAACCTTCCAGACTTTATAATCATTGGCTTGAACAAAAAACCTCAAACTTGTTTTCTAATATGAATAATTGTTTTTATTGAAGAAAAAAGGTCTCATGATCGAATGGGCTTTCAAGTTCGATAGGATTTCAATTTGATTCAAAGGCCATGAGACATACTTCATCTCGACTCTTTATCTCATGTGAATTTCTTGAAGCTTTAAGCGCCATATTTGTACTTCTTATTTGAGTTATTAGAAAGATATTTCCCTATGTTTATTAGACCTACAATAGAGATTAAAGCTCTAATACCAATTCTTAACTCAAATAAAAGAATAAACTAAGAATACGTGATTAGTTCTTTTAAAAATTTAATCTTAAAATCAACTTCAATGAAAAATTAAAATCAAATAAAGATAAAGATAAATAAAGAGAGAAAGGGAGAAAATCAAACACCTGATATATAAAGGTTCGATCCTTGAACTTTACATCCTTTCCTCTTAGCTTTTTCTTGCCAAAATGATTTTTACAATCTACTAGTGAAAATGTTACATTAATGGATAAGGTATAACCTCATAGCACTATTTTTTGAGGTTAAGATAGAACCTTTTAAGCCCCTAAATTCTACACGAATTCTCAAGCAATCTTAGACAAATCTTTTGTATAAGTGAAAGTGTCCACAAATAATTAAAATCCTTTAATATGTGGGTGATTGCTGGTTTTTAAGCACAAGGAAGAATAGATAAAAAATGAACTCAAGGGATACAAGCGATTACAAATATGATAAGAATGAAAAACCTAAAGAGTTTTGAGCTTTCTTGTGAATTTCTTGATCAATCTTGGCATCAATTATATCTTGAATGGTTGTGAACCTTTATTTATAGCTTGAATATGAATTGCGGGTGTTAGGCATTAATTAGGTTGATGGAGAGTCATTGTGAGCTTCATAAATACGTGTTTATGTTCAAACCCATGCCAATGTATCAATACTTAAGTGCAGATGTTGATACATTTTCATAAAAAATATGACCATTACAAGCTAATGTATCGATTAGCTATATCATGTATTGATGCAATCTTTAGACTATCGATACACATGAAGCTTGTATCGGTACAGTCAAGGTTTTGCAACACTTAAGCTATTGCCAAGCATTGTATCGGTACAAAAACCTGAAGTATCAATAAATTCATATGAAGATCATTGTTAAAGTGTTTGCCTTAGTTTTAAGGCTGGTAAAACTTATCTAAAAAATGTTTTATAATTAGATATGCATTAACACATTTTTGACTATCCAAAATAGTTGAAAATATTTTTGTATTATTCAAAATAATTTAAAGAAAAAAAGCAAGTCCAAAAATATTTAAATGTAGGCTAATTACGATTAAGTAATTATTCTATCAAAATGGGGATCAATTAAAACTAGTAAAACTAACAAAAGTTTCTTTATTTTTTAAAGGTCTTCCTAAATTTTTTTAAAGAATCCTAATAAATTGAGTGAAGGAAATGTCAATTTAGTAGAGGTTTTACCTTTTAACTTGTATAAGTGTGTACAGTAGGTGACTGGTTTGTTGTATCCTAAGGAACGAGGTGCAATAAAACCTCTTTTCACATGTTATTATCACCTAGAAGGCACGTATCATTCTCAAGAGAGTGACCAGATTCATGCCTTAATCTTCGTCACCTGATTTTCAAATGTCAAATTTATGATAATTTAGCAACACCAAATTAATCGACTAGTCTTATCTAGGAGGAACTTGATAACAGCAAATTGATCTTCCAATCTAACATTAAAAAATTACATTGCAACATTCTTCAACATGCTAACACCTGTTGGCCAAATAATGACATGGAATTAAGGTATAAAAGGCTAGATATTGAACAAACTATAGAATCCAAAGTTTCTCTTTAATTGTTATAATCTATTAACTTCCATACTTCTTTACCTCTTCAGCCCTACATTTGACTTAAGCATCTAAGACATTTTGAAGTCTCAATTGTAGTACTTTTTCGACCATTTTCTATGTTTGACAAATTTATTTCACTTTACCTTCAGGCTCATCCGCTTTTAGCTCGAGTAGACCAAAATAATTTGGCATTGCTTGTCGGAATAATGATTTTACCTTTAACTCAAACTGGAAATATGATCAATGGCATCCTCCTTGGCCCTTACAGCAGTATTGGTTTCTCAACAACACATTAGCATGACCAAACATTAATGTCCCAAAGCTTTCTCTAGTAGCCATATAAAAGTACACAGCCTTATTTCACCTGGCACCAATGTCGTTCAATAGATAGTTAGAATATCCACTAGACTACCACAAAAACCAGATAAGAGTTTTCCGATGCCTTTACACCATTTATGGTACACACTAGCATCCTTCCCATAACCATAATAGGTTTCACCACAAAACTCATTCACTACAAAGAAACTACCATATAGTGGTGGTAAATAAATCATGGGTAAAACTAAAAAAACCAACATTATAAGTGTAAAAGACCTATATCGATGGTTAATAAAGCTATTCCGACAAAGTATTAAGCATCGACAAAATCGTTGTCGATATAGGTCAATAATGATGAAAACCATTGAAGCAAGGTTTATAGCTTATACCAAGGTATGCAAGCATAACTCATTTTTCATCGTCGGTATTAATGCTATTGGGAAAGTTATTTTAAATTATTTTTATATTGATGGTTTGAGCGATGACAGAATTGTCAGT
>JBBYHO010516542.1:29894-67483 GCA_038382025.1 Adansonia gregorii | reverse complement strand
AAATATTTTTATTAAATAATTAGTATTTAAAAATAATAAAAAATAAAAATATTTTATATTAAATTATTTAAAAATAAAAAAAAATAAAAAAAATTTAATATTCACTCACATCGCTGTTGGTCGGGGAATGAAAAGATGGGAGGAATAAGAAGATTTAGAGAGAATTACAAAAAAAAAAACTAAAAGGTAATAATAATTATTAAAAAATAAAGTATCAAAAAATAATTTTAAAAAAGAAAATAACAATTATTAGAAATAGTAACTATTTAGTTGTATTATGTCGTATATCTGGTTATGGTGAGTTATATATTTAATTATAAGGAGTCATACATTTAGTAATTATATTTTAATATTTTATTATATACTATACATTATATAATATATTATTATGTTATTTTTATAATATGTATTATTTTATATATGTATTATACAATATATATTATTTTAAATTTTTAAAAAATAAGTTAGATTTAATATTAAATATTAAATATTTTAATTATTTTAACTAGTTTTTCAAAATTTAATATAAAATATTTTTATATTTTATTGTATATAGTATATTATGTTATATAATATATTATTATATTATATTTATAATATTATATAACATTATTTTATGTATGTAGTATATAATATATATTATATAATATGTATAATATATATTATTTTTAATTATTTAAAAGGTAATTGAATTTCAAATTAAATATTTTTTATTATTTTTATATTAATCTAGTATTTAGTATAATTTGAGATTATTTATAATTTGAGATTTAATATAATATTTTAATATCTATAATTAATATATAATATATAATTATATATAATTTACGGAGAGTCGATTTCCAACATATGTAATATTATAATAAATAATATATATCATATAATATATTATATAATAAATATAATATATATTAATTTGAGATTTAATATAAAATCTATTTTTATTTTTTATTATTTATAAATGGTAATTCGAGATTTAATATAAATTTTTTTGTTATTTATAAATGATATTTTAAAATTTAATATAAAGTATGTTTTTATTTTTTATTTTTTTAAATACTAACTCAAGATCCAATAAAAAATATTTTCATATATTTTATTATTTTTAAATATTATTTTTGATATATATATTTTATATATATTGTTTATATATACAAAAGTGTTAGTTCTAATACAAAGTGAAAGCAGAGTTAAATTGTAATTACAATATTTTTATTAATAATTTTAATAATTATTATTTTATTTTTTAAATAAATTATTTTATTTTTTTATTTTATAATTATTATCACTTTATATTAGTTTTATAAAATTTTCTTTAAACTTACCAGATGAATTGGCATGTATTATTTTAAAACCAACCGTTAAAATTAAAAATTCTCAGATTTATATTAATTGAAGCGAAAAACTGATTATAAAAACTTTATTTTAAAATTTTTTAAATCCAGCTTTAAGCAGGCTTTTCCCCATTCGTGAATTGGTACCAGCTAGCTAGCCAGCTTGCTTGCTCTATTATTGGATTGTACCACAAATACCTCACCTCTGTGTGTGTGTATATATATAAAATTCAAAACAAAGTCATGTGCGGTCCATCTCACGACTAGTTTTATGACGACATTTTCGTGTGGGGGAAGTTATTAAAAAGTCTGGGAAAAAAATAGCTCTATTCGATCACGTATAAAATTTTAGCTGTAAATATTAGTACTATTTAGACACGGCATAGTAATTATCTTTATTATTATAAATTTTTTTATTAAATTTAATATTACAAATTAAATAATATTAATTCAGTTAAAAGGTACATAAAATTATATTTAATTTATAGTAATAAAACAATTTAGGGGTATTTTACTTTTATTTTCAAAAAATTACTACTACTAAAAAATTAATAACTAAAGAAACTATATTTTAATATTTTAATTTAAAATTATTTTTATTTTATAATAATTTTTAAAAAATATATTTTTTTAACCGACCAATTCTAATTATTGTAAAAATTTTGGATTGAAAAACGTTTGACTTGAATAAAAGTATTTTGAAAATTACCCAATTTTATGCCTTGATTTTTGTTGGAGAAGGGAGGGTGTCCCATTTTCACGCTTAAATAATTGCAGTGGTGTGATACAACTAGATTTAACATAATATTCCCTAATGAAGACAAAGATGCGAACCATGCCAAAGAAATAACTAATAGAGGGGTAGCTCATTCGTTTTCATCGGAGATATAAATTTTAAATATTAGAATTTAAATAAGCAAGAATTATTACTAATTGAAAGAATTTTATATATTAAAATTTAAACTTAAAATTTATTAAATATTATTTTTTAAAAATAATTACATAAATCAATCGAATTACTTTATTGAAAAAAGAATAGTTCTTTATTTTCTAGGAGAAGGCAACTAATTTGCGAACAGAAAGTTTGCTATTTTTAAATTTTTGTGACCTTTTTTCATGTAAATATAATTATAAAATATGTAAAAATATGAAAATGAAAAATCTTTTAAATTAACAAAAATAGTTAGTGTTGTTCAAAATTGTTAAATTTCTATTATAAATATTTTTTATAATTAATGAAATTTATCTAATTTATAAATAAAAAAGAAATTCAATTTAATTATAACACTTTCAATAAATTGATTAATTTGATAATAAATTTAAACAAATTAAAGATTTATATGGAATTATTTTATCTTAGAAGTTACAGCTTTTACTATCCTTAATTAAAAAATATTCAATTTGTTTGATATAAATAGATAAGAGCTAAAATATATATCAATTTGTTTCATGAAAATTAAATTTTATATTAATATTAAAAATAATAAATTTATAATACAATCTTTACATGTTCTTGTAAATTTTAGTTGATACATACTTTATTAATTTTAGTTATTTTTAAAATATAAAATTATCATTTCAAAATAAATAAAATAATGAGCATTAACGTGTGAATATGTAATAACAAATACTAGCATATATAAATATAAATATATCAATGGATTGGTAGAATATTAAAATGTTTCTTGAATTTCTTTTTCGCTTCTGCGAGTAAATTTGTTAGGAAATGATATATATACATATATTTTAGATAATTATCGAGTATATCAATAGTAAAGTTTTCTTTTTTAACGTCCCAATTGAGTTAATAAGCTAGTACATATCTCATTTATTTATTTTTTTAAAATATATAGTAAGGACTTATGATAAGTTTTAATCTTACTTATGAAATTAAAAATTTTTACTGTTGGTGTGCCTGATAAATTTTTTTATTATAGTAAGCAAAGCTTTATTGACAAATTAAATCGGGATTCTTTGGCTGGGGTTTCCACTAAAAATATTTCACACTCATCTGACTAGTTATCCTCATAGAGTCATAAGCAAGTTTATTCACGTCTCTATTAAAATGAACAAATTTTTTTTTTTCACAAGAGCATGAAGAGCATTAAGCACGATTAACGTTGGATGTAGCTGCCAATATCACAATACTTTGGAATCCAGCTTCATGTATATGCACGTTGTAGGAAGCATCCGTATTTACTTTTACTCTCTCATTCGGAGGATGGCGCCATCGCTGTATATGAATTCTTTCATTGTGCCGAAAACGTCGGCTTTCCTGGACGTTGCACCAATCTCCAGTCATCCTCAGTTGTTTCATCAACCTCAGTTGGCAACAAATAACTTGATGTAAGCAATTATTCCTATTCTTCCATAATGTCCATAAAAACGTTTAGCCTAAATTCCAAATCAGGGCAGAGCTAGTCAAAGTTTCTTTGGGGCCAAATCATATTAGTTGATACCATATTGTTATCAGTTGTAATGTCAGTATGTATTAGTTTTAAGGTAAAATGAAATGATACCAGTAGCATATAATTTTGATTTTTGTACAGATTCATACCAGTTGTATTGGCCTATACTGATTAGTACCAATACGCATTGGGCCACACCGGTTGGTACATGATTTTTAATTATTTTTAACTTTTAATTGTTTAATTTTTTTTAAAAAAATCAATTTCTAATTTTTTGTTTGATTTTTTATAATTTCATTTAAAAATAAAATATATTCATTAACTCACGTTATTGAACTGAATTGATAATATATTATGTATTTTTTAAATAACTTTATATTTATTTATTTGATGGTTAAGAATTTTAGATATTAAATATTTATAATTTTAAAATTTATATTAGCATGTAAACATATATATATATATATATGCATGTAATGGAAGAATATTTGCATGTTTATATAACATATAATATATTAAAAAACTAGAAAATATGCTATAAATATATATGTATGAAAAAATATTTAAGAAATACTAATGAACCTACAATGGTACATCAAAACACATTGATACCAGTATGTGCTACTATCAGAAAAACAGTATGCCCAGGTATGGTATTGACTACTTTGGGCCAAATGTAAAGATAAAAAAGTTAAAAGATAAATGTATAATGTATTTACTTGTTGGGTTAGTAAAAGATAAATGTGTAATATGTTAAAAACTTTAAATTATTTTCGGGGCTAAGATTAATAATTATATTTGTCTATAAATTCTAATGCATCAAATTAAGTTATAGACAACAAGAGACAAATAAATATAAATTTTATTTTGAGGGCCAATTTAATTATTTTGATATATATATTTATACTATATTAAAATGATTGATTGAATTGGTGTTATTAATTAATCGAACACCTATTCAATTATTAAAATTACTTAAAGATTTTAAAACTCTATTAATAATGACAGAAGTTGAGAGACAATTATGCATTTTTCTATAAAAATATAAAACAACTGACCAATTTCTATGTTATGTTGGATTTTGCTCTCTCATATGTGGATGTAGGCAATCTAGGCTCAATTGTGTGAATATCATCTCTTGTTGTATAGTTAACTCCATGTGGATCTTGATGTGAATGTGGTTCCATTTAAAATTTCCCAACAAGTGGCATTAAAGTCATGGTTTGAGACTCATCATTATGTGATCATAAGTAATGACGATTATTCAGTTTAAGGGGAAATTGTTGTTGTGAATTGTAATCATGAGATCAGGGACATGTAAAAGGAGATTGATACAACAAGGTGTCAATTTTAGGTGGAACAATTCTCAATTCATCCAATGCTATAGATCTTGGATTGATATTGTTAGCTAATGATCTTTAGAGAAAGATGACACTAAAAGATAATTCTAGTTGAGAAGGAAAATTCAAGACTAATTTAATCATGTGAAGTCAAGATTACTTGAAGGCAAATGTCTTTTGTGGAATTTGTGTCAAGGTAAAGATTTTCAGGCACTTGACCCAATTTTAAATTGGGAATCAGTTTTGATTATAGTAAAATTCTATTGGTTTGAGGTTACTTGATAGTTAAGTTTATTTAATGAGTAAATATTCTTAATATAGGAAATAAATCCTAGTGAGTAAAAATTCTTGGTGACCAAGTTAGAAGCTCTATAAATATAGAGTAGGGTTTAACCTTTAGAATTATAAGATTAATGTAAACCTTGTGGGATTTATTGGAAGATTGGTTTGTAGGAATGTAAGGAAGAGTTTGGTAAAATACCAAGATAATGGAATAAACAGTATTCCATGTGTTTGAACCCTAGAAGCATGGAAGGCTCAAGTTTAGAATTTGTTAAGTGGGTTTTTATATTATTTGTAATCTCGAAGGCTATAATGGATTTTTCTCTCTTATTTATGGATGTAGACAATTCAGGTTAAACCTCATTAAATATTGTCTTTTATGTGTATGAATTAACTCCGTGTGGCTCTTGATCTAAATTCATTTCCACTTAAACATTCCTAAAATGTCCCTAGATAGCTTTTCTCGATCAAACATCCTTGAGCTATTAAAATTATTTTAAAAATAAGTAAAAGGAATAAATAATTAATTGATTGAATAGTCAATTAATGAGAAATTAGCACTTATGAAGCTATAAAATATTTTTGGTTAAGTTCTAAACCAATACTATTGATTTAAATATCATTTAGAGAAGCTTTACATACGATGGGAATTGATTATCATTTATGGATTCAAATTTCATAAGTTTTGGAATATAAAAAATCTTCTATTATATATTACACAAAGGGATTCAAATTTTTCTCCAACAATCTTGAGGCATAATTTTTAAGTTTAAAAATTGAAAAGGTACTTTAAAAGATATGGTGATAAAATTGTAGATATTGAAATGGTTTGAAGAAAACTAACTTTCAAGATGGCTAAATATTTACAAATCGAAGGTATAAAAGGAAAAATAAAAATTTCCAACAATTGAAGATGAAAAAAAAAAAGATGATGACAACAAAAATAAAATGAATTCCTATCACGATAGATAAAATCAATTAAAATGATTTCACAGGATAATGAGATAAGTTTAATTAACTTCTTATTTATATGCATGAATGCTTGCTTTATTAGTTTTTACATATTTATATAAATTAGATATAACAACTGTTTTGTTATTGATTAAATTACATATTTGACTGGATAATGAGATGTTTCTAAATTCATTTAGTATCTTTAATTGATATGTACCTTTATCATCATGAAAAAGTTTTCGAGACAGTCCTTATAAGAATTATATCTCGAAAAGCTTGTGAGTAATTTTCAAATAAAAATAAGAAGTATCACAAGGAACATAAGAAAGAGTAATGACTCCTATGTAAAAATGTGCATGAGGTGGAGTAAGGTTAAGCCTCCTTAATACATGAACAAAAAGCTTTATGCTAATGCCCATGAAATTCAAGGACAAGTAAATTGATGCATGCTTTCATTATCAAAAATGAAGTCAACAAAGAATGACTGTTACGTCTTTGAAAGAATGCGCATCGATAACAATAAAAATAAGTTTATTGCAATAATTTTTAATATGAATTAAATGAATTGTGAAGCATAATGGATAAGTTAAATATTACGAACATGTTAGTAAGGACAAAAACTTATTCAAAAGATTCCAACTAAGATGAGAAGGAAAGGTGACTTACATTTAATTTTTTCACAATTAAAGCTAATGATAAAGCAGTATAAATTTGATATTTATAGATTGCTTAAAAAGTTTGGCTTCAAGATAATGTTTAAGCAAGATATTATTATTTTGGGGACATGCTAAATATATTTATGTTTTCTTTGATTAATCTTTTAATTGAAATAAATCATTTTAAGGATGTTCTTTTTTAATGAGAATGCATGTATGTCTAAATTGGGTTAATTTAAGATAGCACATTTTAAATGCTCAAATTAGATACTACATATTATTTATGACCTTCTGTTTAAATACGTTTTGGTTGATAATTATGTAAAATCTTTAGGAATTTATTTCTTAAGATAGAAAGTGTTTTGAAAATGCTTGGATTAATACATATTGTTATGCTTTACATAGCATGCGATGATTAGAAGGAAAGAATTAAAGTATGACTTTTAAGATTAATTATTCAATTGTTGCAAAATTGATATAAGGAGATGAAATATTATAATCATTAGTAAACTTATCTCCATGTTGTGAACTATTTGTTTGCAACTAGAAATTCAAATGTTGATGGCCAATAGACAAACAAAAATTATTTACTAAGAGATTACACAAAACATGGAATGATTATAGATATACACCATAATAAAATTTACTATAAGAGAGTGCTTATTTCATTAACTTGAATTTATAAATTGATAATCCATCAAAGGATGTGAAATTCACATGGTTTTAAATGGTGAATTAAGGTAAAGTGGTGTATATAGAGTAATCTAAAAGGTTATTATGTGTAAGACAAGTTTATGGAATGTTTAAATCAGATAAGTACTTCAATGAACTTAGCAGTGGCCTGACCAAATCAACTATAATTAGCGAAACAAATGCCATAATTAGCGAAATGCCAATAACAAAGAAAAAGAAATAAATGCCATAATTAGCAATGGCCCATCCAAATTTACCCTAAACCCATACAAGATGCTAAGCATGTACTTTTCTAGTATGCCTTATCCTAGCCTTAACCCATACCTAAGTTTCTTAGCTCCACAATCAATATCTTTTTCTAGATACAATCTACATTCAGCTTTCAATCAAATCCCATCCAAAATACCACCCAAACACTCAACCCTAACAATGTAACACCTAAAATAAATAACATGCCGCTCAAGAAAGAGAACGTTTTTGTTAGCTTTAATGGAGTGATTGAGCAAAGAGGGGGTGAATTGTTTCTATAAAACTTTGTAAGTTTGAAAATTAAAATAAGATAAGAAGAGAGAAAAATCAATAATGGATATATAAAGGTTCAATAGTTTAATTTGTTACCTATGTCCTTTCTTCTTAGTACTTTCTTACCAAGGTGATTCACACAATTTACTAAGGAAATTGTTGCCTTTAAGGTTAAGGTATAACCTTACACAACTATCTTTTAAGGCTTAGATAAAACCTTTCAAATATTTGAGAATTATACCACAAACTCTTAAATATTTTCATTCACTTTCAACCAAACCTTCTTGCAAAATGAAATAAGTATTTTGCAAACTAATTGAACTTTTGTAGGTAGATGTTTACTGGAATTTAAGTACAAGAAGAATGAGATGCAAATAGACTTGAAGAGTATGAATTGATACAAGTAGAAAATAACGAATTTGATGATTTTAAGCTTTTGTTGTTCAATGATTCAATGAAATCTGTATCTCTACCTTTTTAGCTATTTAGAACCTCTATTTATAGATACAAATTGATTCATAGACATTGGATATTTAATGTGGTGGTTGAAGAGCCGTTGTAGCCTTCATAAATGCTGATTTTCATTCATTCCTGCGTTATAGTATCGATATAATACCAATAGTATCAATACATAATTCAAAAAAAGTGACTGTTACAACTTGTAGTATTGATACTGAGGTCTGAGTATCGATACTAAGCAAGCTGTATCGATACATATACCTTTGTATCGAAACATATAAGGGTTTCAGCCATCGTAGGCTATTACCAACCTTATATCGATACTCATGGAGTGAGAATCGCTGCTATGTAGCCTGTATCGATACATACAAAATTGTATCGATACATTTGAAGGTTTCATACAAACCTTGGCTATTGCCAAGCCTTGTATCGATACTTATGGAGTGCGCATTGATACTAAGTAACCTGTAGTGATACATATGTTCTAGGTATCAATACATTTGAGGGTTTTATGCATAGTATCGATACATATGTTTTTTGTATCGATATTAACCTTCAAAACTTGTTTGTGAAATCATTTTGTTGACTCAAACACATCTCAATAATTGCAAACTTAGTTTTTTTAAAGATGCTTTTCAATTTAAACACAAATATGAAGTTGAGTATTAATTTAACTCAAGTTTGTTTATTTTATCAAAACCAAAATCAAGGTTAATAGTTTTTATCCATTCCTCTATTCCTATAAGGAACTTTATCCTTGGCTATTATTAAGTTAGTGGTGGCCCCGATATACAACCCCAAAAATGCCCTTACATCCCAAATGGTACAATAAAAATGCTTATAGCGAATACCATGTAGAGGTAGAAGGCCATTCCATCAAGAATTGCACTTTTTTTAAGAAAAAAGTACAGAGTTTGCTGGATAAGGGTGTGATCAAGGTTGAGCGAGGGCTAGGACAAAATATGGGAGAAATCAACTTCCAAATCATACTAATCCTAGGGTAAATGTAATTATCAATGGGAAAGGTTGTTGGTTCAAGGAAACTATCAAGGATGTCAAGATACTAATAAATTTGGTTTGGCAAGCACTTGTAAAAGCAAGAGAGTGTCAGAACTAAGGTTTTAAGATAGAGAAATCGCTAAGTCTCATTGCTATCACTATAGGTAGAGGCATAGCCTACAACTTTGTCTAAATTTTTGAAGGCTAGTCGAAGGAATGATGGATCTATTGGAGATCAAATTCTATGAAAAAAGAGATGAAATCATAAATGTCTTTATTAGTGCTGTGGAAAAAGAATGGACATGTCCTCTCTATGGGATCGATAAACTAATGACCATATATTCTAATCAATTGGATAGCAAGGCAACTCCCATTAAACTTGCATCCAAGATGCTCATGGAATAAGACGGTGCCCTAAAAATATGAAAACAAAATGTTGGTTATTGAGGAATCCAACTAGTAAGCCACCACATCAACCTTACAAAATTGAGCCACCTAACTCATAATGGCAAATGCTATGCCTCAACTACACTAGAAATTGAGACTTAAAAGAAGAACACAACCTTTACAACTCAAGAACCAAAAATAACGATGAAATATTAAGATCAAGAGTCATTAAAAATCTAGTAAATATGAAAGATGCTACATAATTCCTTAAATTCATCAAGTATAGTGAAAAATAACATCGTCAAATAGATGAACAAATAACTAGCAAAATATCAGTGATTTCATTAATTTTGAATTCTGATGCACATAAGAATGCCCTTTTGAAAGTTTTAAATGAAGCTTACATGCCTCACGATATCCCGATAGGAAACTGGGTTGACTAGTAAACCATATCAATGCTGATAATTACATATCCTTCTATTAGATATCTCATGGGAGTAGCGAAAACAATAATGCCCTTTATGTCACTACTTACCATAAAGGTAGCATCTTGCTAAAGGTTTTTGTCAAAAATGGTTTAGCTCTGAATGTCATGTTTGTTATGTACTTAACAAACTTTTACCATTGGCGTGACTAACATCAAGTGTAGTCACATAATTATGTCAGCATTTGATGGGACATACTGATAAGTAATTAGGAATATCACCATCTTATTTTAAATAGGTCTATGCACTTATGAGATTGACTTCCAATTGGTAGACAATGCTCTATCATACAATTTCCTATTAAAGAGACCTTGGCTCCACTTTACGAGGGTAGTGTCATTATTGCTGCATCAAAATTAAAATTTATTACTGAGAGTAAGGTTGTCAATATTAAAGGAGAAAAGGATATTATTGTTACCATATTAACTAATGCCTTATCTATCGAGCCCAATGAAGATATACCAAAATTGTTCTTTCAATTGTTTGAATTTGTTTACACTACTTATGTCAGGGAATGATTGTTGATGGTTGAGCATCATCTATTAAGGAATACCTACATAAGTCTGAAGTTAACATTTGGCAAAGAAGGTTGAGTTAGAAAACCTCGAGTAAAACACCTTCAGGGTATCGCCAGAGCTCTTAAAGTCATCTATAAGATTGCTAAATGGGATTGGGGTTTAAGCCCAATGCATAGTAGTAAAGAAATTACGCTCAGAAAGCTTAAAAGAAGAAATGGCTTATCTATTAGGCAAGCTTTGGGATGGGAACCAATATGTTTCTACCACTATGAGAAAGTTTCTGTTTTGAAGGATGCTTGAATCCAAATTAAGGAAATAATATCGATTTTGAAAATGTAATGGTCATTTTCATTAAGGCATTAAAGAACTTTTTCGTCAATGCCATAGATGAGTTGGGAACACCAGTGATGAACCATGGGATTCATCCATGTTTGCTAGGATTTGTCCTAAGCAATAGAACTAAAATTGAGGTTGTTGTACTATTTAAATCCAATTTGAAGTAATGATATAAATTAATTACGTGCTTCCACCTAAGAGCACTATAGGATCTTTTGTATAAGTTTCTTTTATTAAGTACTATCAATAAAAATGATTAAGCATGATACATCTGATGTCTGATGTCTTATTTTTATTTGCTTCCTGGTGTCTTATTTTTACTTGCTTCCAATTGTTAAACCTTTCTATGCATATTTTTCATTTATATTATTCCTTTCTCATATTTTTAAGTGCCCAGATAAAAATGACATGGGTGATCTCGCTAAGGCTCTAAAGATCATTTTGGAACAAACAATTTGTGCTAATGAGGTATATTTTGAGAGGGATTTCAAGGAAAGTCCTATGCCACCAGATTTGTTAAGGTTAATTGAGGAAGAGAAAAAATAAATCTTGCCCTATGAGAAACCCATAAACTTAGAAATAGAGGGTAATGGAAAGAAATCGAGTTTAGAACGTCCATAAACCCTTTAACCTGAATCGAAATAGTAGCCCTTCTTTAAAAATACTTGGATGCGTTTTCTTGGTCCTACCAGGACATGCCTAGATTGGACACCAACATAATGGTCCATAAACTTTCCATTAGACCTGAATGCAAGCTAATACAATAAAAGCTAAAGAGAATGAAACTAAAAATGATTTTAAAAATTAAAAAAATGTGAAGAAAACAATTTGAGGTAGTATTCCTTGAAGTAGCCAAGTATCCTGAGTGGGTGTCCAACATAGTCTTAGCCTATAAAAGGGATGTAAGGTATGAGCGTGTATTTATTATAGGGATCTAGATCGAGTTAATCCAAAAGATAACTTCCCTTTACCCTATATTAACACTCTAGTGACAACACTACCAAAAATTCCTCGTTCTTTTTTATAATGGATTTTCAGGTTTTGATCAGATCAAAATGCCCCTGATGGCATGAAGAAAACCACTTTTATGACAATGTAGAGCCCTTTCAGGCTTAAGAATACTAGGGCGTTAGATTAGAGAGCAATTGTGACATTATTGTATGATCTAATACATAAAGAGATTAAGGTTTATATAGATGATAAGATTGTTGAATCATTAAGGGAAAGTAGACATTTCATCAACCTTTGAAAACTCTTTAAATGACTATGTAAATCCTAGCTTAAGTTGGTTCCTGCTAAGTACACCTTTGGCATTACCTTTAGCTGTAGACACCTATTTTTGTCTAGGCCCCTTTCAAACAAACCATGCCCAATCGAAGACTTTAAGATGAAATACACCCATCTTTCTTCCCTAAACAATTTCTAACATCTTGAGTTCTAATTAGAATGTAATAAAATAAAATAATAAAAATAAAAAGAAAGAACGACTGCCAAATGCCTTGTCACTAGTCACTATAGGTGACACAGTGCTATGTAAAAAAGTTTTTGAGGAAGATTTGACATGTTTAGGGATCATATTGAAAAAATGTAAAAAATATTATTTTTATGAAATTTATGAAGATGTATCGATGCATTTCATTAATGTAATGATACATTATCGTGTTTTGGTCGTTCTAGGCTTGGAACATGCATAGTATCAATACAAGGCTATATTGTATCAATAAAATGCTTATTGTCTCGATACAATGTCATGTTTTTCATGGATTTTTTATTCTAGAAACACCTATATCGATACACACACCTATGTATCACTATTGCATGGAAAATTTCATCATGAACAAGCTTTTTCACCTAAGATTTCTTACATTTTTTTCTTCCTAATGGCCTTGGGACACTTCATAGGTATATAAAATGTCCTTCATAATTTTTTTTTACATTGAAACATAGGCATGAAGACCACCTACTTGGATTAAGCCATTAAAGTTTAAATGAGTTTAGGATAATGAGTTTAATGCTTAAATCCTACATGGGAACTAAATGGCATCTAGTTTGGGTGTTCTTTAACTATTTTAAGTCTAGTTCTACTGAATTTCAATGGATGGCTATTTTGAGTTAAAGTTAATCTTTATTACATGGAGCAAAGATGTGGCCATTTTGAATGTGTTTCTTTTGAGGGTATATAATTGAGATTGTCTACCAAACTTAGCTGTAAACATGCCATATTTAGGAGGATTTCAACCCTTGATTAAATTAAGGGAATAGATGGTTTGCTTCCAAGCAAGCTTAAGTGAGTTATCAAGAAAGTGAGGGATATGCATGAGGATTATGGGAATTAGTCAAGGAAGGTTTTTAATCCCCATAGACGTCCAAAATATAGGGAAGAGTTGGTTTGCACCAAAAAATAGAAAAGAGAAAAATAAAAGAGAGAAAAAAAGATAAAATAAAAGAAAAAGAAATAGTTTCTTTAAATTTGATCCAAGGTGGTTTCTTCACTTATTTTTTACTTTATTTTTGACCATTTCTCTCTCCATGTTATGTGGTCTTAAGGATCTTAAGCCAAGCATAGGCGATGATTTGAGCCAAAGGTGTAAAAACCATGTTTATGGCTAAATCTTGAACCATAATCTTTAAATGTTTTCTTTTACTTTTTATTACTGATTTTTATTAAAAGTTTCTCAAAATCATCTTCCATTAAGAAAATTTATTTTCCAAATGTTTTATGTTCAGTTTTCTAGTTGTCTATGTGATTTTCTTCAAGTTTTCTTCATGGTGTAACTTCATTCAAGCTACTTATATGTTATTCCATGCATGATACATCCACTTTATGTTTTTCTTATACATTATTATCATTTTTAGATGCTTATGCATTTTTCACAAAAAAACTATGATTATTGCAACTTTACCATGCATGTTAGTTTGCTTATGTATGTTCATGTTGATGAGCTATTTTATGTTTAAAATCACATATGACAAGAATTTTAGGATATTTTCATTCATTAAGATAATGCTTCATATGTCTATACATTTTTCCTGAGAATATTGTGATTATGACTGCACTACCATGCATAATTAGAGATCCATGTATGTCTATGTTGATGAGATATTTTATCATTAACTATCATGTATGATGCCACATTTTTATGTTTATGGGAGAAATAAAATGTTACAGTGCATTTGTGATGTTAGAAACCAAAAGTGACCACTTTGTAATTTCTCTATAATGTTTTCATATATATTAAAGATTATTATGTCCTTTCATGTATATGGATACATTTAAGTCATTTTTTATGATTTTAAAAATTTGATAACTCTAACAAGACAGTTGATGCTCCTTTGGCATGCTTTAGCCATGTGGCCTTACCTATACAACCAAGCAAATTAGCTCCCTCATTCTTTTATTATGCTGGCAGGCTTGAGTAAGATAAGGTTAGATTAAAGGGATAGGGACTGTAACTCCCGTTCTATGAGGCACTAGGGAACCACACATTTTTCCTTAGCCATGTTAGGGTCATTGTAAGAATTTACCATGTTTTAAGTCCATTTATGCAATTTTATGCATTTTAGGGTCATTTTAGTGATTTTCCATGGATGAAGGACTTTTATATGATTTCATGCATTTTAATATCAAATAAGTCATTTTCCATGATCTAGGGACTTAAATACAAATGTCATGAATTTTGATGTCATGAAGTCATTTTCTAATGATTTAAGGACTTTTACATCATTTCATTTTTCTTAATGTTATTTAAGTCATTTTCCATGATCTAGGGACTTTCAAGCAATTTCATGTATTTTAGAGATATTTAAGTTATTTTCCATGACTTAGGTTTATTATGCACAATTTCATGCATTTAAATCATTTTTTATGATTTAGAGATTATTCCATAATGTCCTGCATGTTAGGTCTATCTAGATTATTTTTCATAATCAAAGGATCATTCTGCAATTTTATATATGTACTTTGGAGTCATTTTCATGATGTTTTGTTTTTAATTTAATATGTTTATATATTATTTATAATATTTTTTTTCAAAAATCCGAGAATATATCCCTAAGTTAAAATAGTCCATAAATGCTTCCAATGTATGAAAGTCATCTCATTGATTATTTTAAACAAAGAAATACCCTTTTTAAACAAGTAAATTGGAGTTTTTAATTTTCTCAAAATGTAAAACTTTCGCATTCTTCGAGGTTTTCTGAGGGGTACGAAAAAGATTTTGATTTTTCATAATTGATTGAAACCCGATTTATTTTTAACTAGAAAATAATATTATTTTCAAATAATTTCAAATATGGGAATTATAATAAAGTATCAAAAAATTAAAATTAATTTTAATCGAGATTTAGGATAACATGTGATTAATTGGTACTTGTTTATGGGCATCACAAATGGGACATGCCTCAACGGATTCTTGAACCCTTTCCATATGAACTCTAGTTAGTACATATACTTTGGAGTTTGTTTACGGGGGCTTCATAACCCTTAAAAGATAAACTTAGACAGGTGACCAATCTTACTTAGCTAAAATAGATTGGTCACAACTTTGAGTTATTTGGTCATTTTGTAATAACCAATTATGGTTAAGTTAGACGTATGATTTTTCTGACAATTAAGTCTTGTCCTAATACAAGAAAAAACATTTGACGTGTTGGATTCGCATTCAGCATATTATGACACTGCAAGCTATTGGGTTTCATTGTCATTAAGAAAAGGATAGAGGTCAACATAGATAAAATTAAAGCCATCCAAAATTTGTCATTGCCTTATACCCAAAAAAAGGTGAGGAGTTTCCTAGAGCTATTAAACTACATCGCCAAATTCATATCCCAATTATCTGACAAATTGATCTGATCTTTTGATTTTTTTGAAAGCAAAACATATAAAAATGGAATAAGAAGTCAAATACTACCTTTGGAACCCACTAGTACTAGTACCACTAGTTTTCTATCAACCCATGATCCTGTACTTATTAATCTTTGAAAAATATATAGATATGTACTGAGGAAACATGATAAGTTAGGTAAGAAGGAGCAAGCTATCTATTATTTAAGCATAAAGTTCAAGAACTGTGAAGAACAATTGCTTAGCAATTAAGACATTATGCTGCTCTCTGGCTTAGACTGCCCAAAGGCTATGATAATGTATGCTATACCACGATACATGCTTAATCATGAAGGTTGGTCATATTAAATGATTATGTGAGGTCCTTGCCTTGCCAGGAAGGTTAGCCAAGTGAGAAGTCTTGCTTTTCGAGTATCATATCATATAACGTGAATGAGAAAACCGTTAAGGGTAACACAATAGCAAACATCCTAGTAAGCCAAATAGCAAATAACTATGAGCTACTAGATTTTGAGTTCCTTGACGAGGACTTAATGTGCATATCCATGGGAGAAAAAGCCACCAACTTAACAAAGTCATGGAAAATGTATTTTGGTAGAGTTTCAAATGCATTGGGGCAATTCTGATTTCACTTGATGGAAATTATTTCCCTTTCACCACTAGACAAAATTTTAACTGTAGCAAGAACATAATCAAATATGAAGCTTGTGTTATGGGACTCCAAGCTGTTATTAAAAAAGATATTAGAACTTTACAAGTTTTTACGGGCTTAGCCCCAGTAATCAATCAGTTTTGAAGAAAATAGGAAACTAGGGATGCCATGTTAGCCCACTATTGGAAATTAATCTCCGAATTAAGAGAAAGATTTTATGAAATCATCCTCTAACACTTGTTTTGGGAAGAAAACCAAATGGTTAACACTCGGTGATCTTAGCTTTATTATTCAAAGTAAATCGACAATCAAAGATCACACTTATTTAGATGAGTATTTATGAAACCTTGACACATTGCCAAAACATAAAAGAAGAAAAGAATGGCCTACCATGGTATCGTGACATTCTCTAGCACATTCAGGAGCAATAGTACTCGAAGCATGCTACTAAAAATGACAAGTGAACTATCCAAAGAATAGCTATGGGTTTTGTTCTAGATGGTGGAATCTTATACAAGACAGGCTAGGATCAAGTATTATTTAGATGTATGGATGCCTTCAAAGCCAAAAGAATTTTAAAAGAACTCTATGAGGGATCTACAGCATGCACACTATTGGATATCGAATGACAAAGAAAATCATGAGATTAGGCTATTATTGGTTAACTCTTAAAGGGGATTGCATCAACCTTTACATGTCATGACCACCCTATGGCCTTTCTCTATATAGGGCATGGATATGATAGACCTATAACCCTTAAGGTTTCTAATAGGCACAGTTTCATTTTGGTCGCAATTGACTATTTCACTAATTAGGTAGAGGCGGCTTTATATATCAATTCACTAAATCAATCATGTGCAAATTGAAAGATGAGACATTATTTGCAAATATGGTTTTCTTGAATAGATCATCATTGATAATGCCCACAATATGAAAAATAAAATAATTTAAAAAGTGTGCCCCCAATTTAAAATTTAGCATCATAATTCAATACCATGTTATCCAAAGATGAATGAGGTAGTCGAGGCAGCCAACAAAAATATTATGAAGATAATGGTGAAAATGGTAGAGACCTGCAAAGATTGGCATGAGAAGTTGCCCTTTCCATTACACTCTTACAATTTAGTAGTTCAGACTTCCACAAGTGCTACCATATTTTCTTTAGTATATGGGATGGAGGTTGTTCTACTTGTTAAGGTTGACATCCCTTCACTTAAGGTTTTAATGGAATCATAGCTGGAAAAAGCCCAATGTGTGATGAACTAATATGAGCAACTCAATCCCATCAACTAGAAAAAGATTAAAGCTATTTCTTATAAGCACATGTACCAAAAATAGATCATAAGAGCCCATAATGAGAAAGTCCATCCTTATCAGTTTCACGAAAGCGATTTAGCACTCAAGAAAATACTTTCAATCCATAAAGATGCCTAGGGAAACTAGACCCTAAACTGGGAAAGACTATATATGGTGAAAAGGTCTTTTCTAGAAAAACCTTGATTTAAATTAAAATAAGTGGCAACAGTTTACCAAACCCAGTTAATGTGGACGGGGTGAAAAAGTATTATGCCTAAAAAGCATTTTAGGATGAAAATCCAAAAAGCATCCCATGATTCTTAAAAAAAAAAAAGAAAAAACCTCAAATAAAAAGTGAAAAAGGTGTCCAAGTAATTAAACCTGCTTAAGTTGAAAAGCTGGAAGTGTAGCTTAAATAAGCCAAGCTTAACCAAGACCTAGCCAAATCTAGGCTATCGTTAACCTGAATTGTTCGCCATATCTTGAATAAGTCACCATATCTTAACCAATCTGAGCTTGCTAAACCCATCCTTAATGGAAACCAAGCTTAGGAGGACAAGTGATGTCTACTCGAACTTTGGACAGCCATGATAATAAGGGATAATCTAATGAGTTCATTAAAGGTTGAATAATATCAAAAAGATTGATTACTCAAGAAAAGTCTTGGAAAACATTAGGCAGAGAATTCATGTCATTAGCATCGAGTGCATTAATCACCCATGACAAATTATCCCTCTACTCTTTTTGTATATCTCAAAATTTTCATGAGTTATACTTTTTTCCTTTTAAATGAAATGCAATTTCTAACTTCTTGTTAATCCCTTTTGTGTAATACCTACATTCCAAATCATGTTTATTATTTAGTTGATAATGCTTGAAAAATGTATAAAATTGATGATAGGATCTCTTAGTATTACTTTTAAAAAGATGAAAGCTTTATAAGAAAATCTTTTTATGACTAAATAATATCAAGAATAAACTCTAGAACCAAATCAGTCTTACCAAAATATGTTCCTATTCTAAAAGTACACTTAAGACTTCCTCTTATTGAACCTTAGCCAAAATAGAGTGACCAAATTTACCTACCATGAAAAAAATAGAGTAACCAAATTTACCGACCATGAAAGACGTATTTTGGTGTCAAGATTCAAAATCTTAATCAATCAATCCAAACTACCAAAAAAATTGCCTTATGGACCATCAAAACTTCTTCTCAGGAAATAAGCCCCTTAAACTCGTAAATCCAACCTAGTTGATAGGAGAACCCCAAA
Source organism: Adansonia gregorii (assembly GCA_038382025.1). NCBI lineage: Eukaryota > Viridiplantae > Streptophyta > Magnoliopsida > Malvales > Malvaceae > Adansonia > Adansonia gregorii. The sequence continues at coordinate 48,048 of JBBYHO010516542.1, read as the reverse complement.
CAAAAGTTAATCGATTTTATGAAGTTGATTCCATGTTGCAGGGCACCAATACTCTCTAGACCAACTTGAACTACTTAAAGCCTTGGGACATGGAGAGCAAGATTGATAAGCCCCTTAGTCAAAAGACAACTGAAAAAAACTCGTAATTGTGAAATCAATTTAAAACATAGTGACTAAATCATTGGATTTGGCTTTAATAAAAGCATAGCACTACATCACTAGAACATGCATTTGCATCTTCAAGCACTAGTTATGAAATAGTTAACAATTTTCAAGGTAAGACTTCAGAGTTTAGAAATCTTTTGTTAGAACTTTTTAATGGTAAATGAAATCAAGAGGGCGTGAATTGATTTATCAAAATTTTGGTAAATTAAAATTTTGATAAATAAAATTGAGAAATCTAGACAATAAACTTTGCAGTGCAAGTTAGTGAATAGAATAAATAATTAAAGACAAAAGAAAGAAAAGCAAACTCAATGATTTAAAGAGGTTCGGCCTTAATTGCCTATGTCCTCTACATCAGCCTCATTTGCCTCAGATTTCATAGTTCACTAACTTGAATTATTTAACTTCTTAGGACAAGGTATAACCTTTACACTCCCTATCTGTCAAGGCTAAGATAAAAACCTGTGCCCTCTGTCTTTTGTGGCTAAGATAGAACCCTCTTTCACTACTTTTGAAGGCTAAGTAAAAAACTTCTTTATTTTTCAATTGCTAAGTACGAACCTCCCATTTTTAGAAGGATTTGAGTGTAAAAAAATAAAACCTCTAAAGGTTAGGTGTTTATAAGAATTTAAGCTCAAAAGAAATATGTACCTAAGGAGTCAAAATGAAGGATACAAAAACAAGAAGAATTAATCCTATACAAAGATGAACTACCTAGTGAAAATGATGGAAAAGATAAAATATTTGACTTTAAGCACAATTCTCTTGGTTTTTCTATTTGTTGAAGGGTTAGAGAGGCTTATTTATAGCCTTAATCATGGTTATAGCTGTTAGGAACATTTGGTGAAGGAATATAGCTGTTGGAGCCTTTAAAATGTCATTTCCCATTATTTTGATGCCTTTATATTGATACAATTAAGTGGGTATCGATACATTGCATTTAACCATCCAAAATATGACTGTTGAATAGTGCTGTATCGATACAAAATAATTTGTCACGATACAAAACAGTATTGTATCAATATAAAATAATATGTCTCGATATACGAATAGTGATTTATGCATTTTAAGGTTATTTAGCCACTGCCAAGTATTGTATAGATACATACACATAGTGCATCGATACATTAATATGAAAATCAATTATATGAGGTTTTTTATAACTCTAAAACATGTAAAACTTATCTAAAAATTGTTTTATATATAAAATTATGTATTAAGAACACATTTTTAAATGCTTGAAGGAGTTAAAATACATTTTAGTATTTTTCAAAGTATTTACAAAATATTTCATGGAAAAATACTAATCTTGAGAATATTTAAACAAAAGCTAATTAAGATAAGTTTTAATTATATCAAAACTAAGATTAATTCAAAGCTAATATGGCTAACAATCTTTCATTTTTGATATGACAAAACTTAAAGTGAATTTACTTGTAAAACTCCCCCTTAATTATTTAAAGCTTTTCAATAAAACTCGCCGTTAGTAAAAGCACTACGAATTGGATTTTTTGAAATTTTGTAAAAAGGTTTTGAAACACTTGCCAATGGCATTTTTGCTAATATTTGGCTTCAAGAGTACCAACACAATTTATTAAGGATTTCAATAATATAAATAATGAAGCACATGTGAAATCCTCTTATATGCTAATATAGATATATATATATATATATAAATGAAGTACAAGCAAGCAAATTGACCCCTAAAACTCTCCCTCTTTTTTGGAATATTAAAAAGATGAAAGTAGATTAATTCAAAACTAAAGGATTAATTTCAAACAAGATTTCTAGAAGGTATATTAATTATGAAACATTTAAGAGAATGTAAACCAATTATTGAGAAAATATATGCATTTAAGTCCTAATGTATAGTTCATCCAATTTTTGTTTTCTTTTGTAGTTATTTAAGCACATTTGAAAGACTGAACATACTAATTGTTGAAGGGTTTTAAGAATTATTAATCCAATTGGTGTCTAGCTCCATAGTAGGAACCAATTTTTGAATTTTTAGTCACATGCATACTATAGTAGATGCCATATGGAAGGTTAAAATAATTCAAGAAAAGAATAACAAACTTCCATAAGTTAAAAGATCATTTGCTCATTCATGATACGTCAATAAAATTATTTGAGCAAACAATCAATAAAAAAACATGCTTAAATATAAGGATTAAGCACTTAAACGTATTCAAAGATTCATTCAAAGAAAACATTTTAAGCATACATTGCATTCTAGATACTAATTACCCATAATTATCTCATGTATGTCACCAAACTTTATGCTAAAGGATAAAAATTTAATAGCATTTATTCAATGATTACTTTAACCTCACCAAACTTTGATGATATGCTCATTGTGACTTGGAGAATCATTATTTCTAGTGTTTGAGCATTCCTTGATGGTTTTGGCTTGATTTGAAGAGGTTGTATGCCTTGATTTGTTTCATTTTGCTATGCAAGTGTTCTTTTTTTTTTAAAGATGGATTTATCTTAATAAACCTTGTAAAACTTAAAAACAATCTTGGCAAAAGATAAGCATTGGAGGTTCTAAGATTTTAATTGTAAGAGAGTATTCAATAAGCTTAGGTTTTGTTAGGAATGAAAGATGTTCAATGATGTTTTGAAATAAGTGATACCAAATGAATGTAAAATATTAAGCATATATAGTATCAATTATTGTAATGCAAAAAAAAAAAATTCATTAAAGGCAAAAAAATGATGTATAGAAATATTTGTATTTTTGTGGATTATGAGACAATATGAGCACTTAATCATATAATTCATGTGTCTGATTTGTGAAACACTCATAAATAAATCAAATATGATGTTTAAGCATGGGATGAGTTATGAAACAATGTTTATCAAAGTTTAGAGATCATAAATATGAAGAATTTCAAGTGAAAACTCATTAAGGAAACCAATTTTGCATTTAAGAGCCAAAAAAGCATGAAATTGGCCAATATTCACTATTTATATCGATACAAGGGCTTTTGTATCAATACAAAGTTCATTGTATCAATTCAAGTTGGGTTTTTCTAGGTTTTTGATTATTGTATTAATACAAGATTATGAATATCGATACATGCCTTAAGTTTTTAAAAAACACTTAGAAAAATATGCAATTTGGCATTCCAAAACCCATGATTTTATATTCTAATGCAAACTTTTGAATTTAAGCATTTAAAACTCGTATGAATAATCAAAGTTTGGATGAAAATGACTTTTAAGATTAAGTTTGAATGAATTAGCATATTTGGTCACATAAGTAAGGCATTATGCAACTAAAAGATTTTCATTCAAACCATTTACGCATAAGTTTAAAAATTTTTTTTCAATGTTTACCAAACTTGTTTGAGCTATAAATCATGAACTTACAGCATAATCAAACATCTTAAGTTTCATGCAAGCATAATTGAATATAAAGCATTAAAGAGATTTAAGAACTTGCTAATGCATATTTATGGCATCATATCTTCTAAGTAAGCTTTAAATGCTCCCCCTAAGGATCGCATATAATTTAGTCATGCAATAGAGCTTCTTAATGACTCATGACATGAAGTTTATCAAAATCAAGCTTTTATGCATAAATCATTCTTAAATTATGCTTTACAGTAGCATTTCACAAATTGATTTAACATACAATCATTAAGCACTAAATCATCAAATGCATGCACATTTAAGCTCATAGTTGCTCAAGATGTAAACCATGAATTTTCATTTAACCTATTTTGCATTAAAAATAATTTTTTTAAATTCAACCACCACATGAATAGCCAATACATATATCAAAATTTTAAAGCTTAGAAGTTACCCATCACACTCTTTTATATGTCTAGAGCATCCATTTATGTTGTGTTGCTCCTTATTGCTCAAACACACCTACAAGAGACTTTTACTTGGTTTTTGATACCCAAATTGCATTGGGTCCTTGAATGTAGTTCAAATCCTCTTGTTCCCTTAGGAACCCATACTTGCCTAAATTTAAATTGTGTCCTTTTCTTAATAGGATAAGTATGCAAATTATGACCATGAAAATTGTAATGTGAGCACTTGGTCATATAAACTTGAAAAGATTTTTCTAAAATGATTTTCTTTCCTTGTTCCAAGCTTTTAATCTTTCTTTTTAAATCAAAATTGACTTTCTTCAAAATGTTAATTCTTAGGTTGGAGTTATTAAAATTAATTTTCAAATCTTTATTTTCATTCTCCAGCATAAGTTTCAATTTTAATAGTAAATTATTTTCAACTTTTAATTTTGAAATCATTTTTTTATGTTTAGAGTTCATTTCCTCAAACTTAACTATAAGATCATCTAAAGCATCTTGTAACTAATCAAATGTATAGCAATTTAAATTTGAAGAGTTTGAGGTTACCTTGGGCCCATCAAGAGCCGTGAAGCAAAGGTTGCCAATTTAGTATTCCAAAAAATGGCCAATGTATCAACATAATACCCCATTGTATCAACACGTTTAGGCCATTTTTTCTTGACTTGTGCCTTTTTCTCCGTTGTGTTGCATTGTTCCAAAACACGATTTTGGCTTCAAAAATTATCCAAATTTAGACTGAGCTTCATAAAAATTATCTTAAGCCTTAGGCTTGGATCATTGCAATTTTAAAGGTCCATTAAGGTTGAAAAGAAGGACATTTTATGTGATAATATGGTTTAACGAGGGGTAAGGTTGAAATTGCTCATTATGTCAATTCATCCATGGCTTTCTTTGGCTGGGCAATGAAAAGTTGTAAACTCAACCCTTAGTACAAAGACTTATCAAACTGTACAAGATAAATGACCAAATACCCTAATTTTGCTAAGTTTTGATGGCTAAAAATATCCTTTATATAATAAATATTTTGGCTTGACTGACCACACTTTTCATTCATATTTACATGGTCATCCATAACAAAAAAAAGCACTATTCCTGTAACTACCCATTGTAGCCCCTAAAAACTATTATTTTCAATCATTTTTCCTCATCAAAACCGCTTCCACCGTAACAATAACTTAGAGCTCATCTTTAACCCTTCTTTCTTGCTAATCTATAACGATAAAGGAAAAAAAAGTAAGCCAAATAACCATTGAAAGCTTAGAGGTTTACTACAAAACAAGGAGGAAAGTGAAGGCTTAGAGCTTGATAAGAATAAGAAACAAAGTCTTATATCTTCTTTATATATTTCCATCCTCTCATCTCTTGTTTCATTTTAAGTCATCATCATTTCATTTTAGCAAACCGTATTTATGAAAACCATGACAAACCCTTATTTTCAATCACTTTTCCTAACTAAAACCTCTTCCACCATAAGCATAACTTAGAGCTCATCTTTAGCCCTTCCTTTTTGCTAATCTATAGCAAAAAAAAGGAAAAAAAAGTTGACCCAAATAGCCGTTGAAAGCTTAGAGAGTTACTATAAAACAAAGAGAAAGATGAAGGCTTAGAGCTTGGTAAAAGTAGGAAACAAAGCCTTGAAGGTTCTTCATATTTTTCCATCCTCTCATATCTTGTTTCATTTTAAGTCATCATCATTTCATTTTAGCAAACCTTATTTGTGAAAACCATGATTGTTTACTCGAATATTCATGCATGTTGATCTTCATTTGTGATGGTGGGATGCTTATCATGCTTTGATAATATTTAGATGACTAAAGATTCCATCTTTCTTTAATGTTTTCAAAATGGCCTTTGTTTCATTCTTCATGACATTATATCGCATCCTCCATGCTTAATCTTCGATAATTTGCTCCATTTTAACACGTTTTTGATAATGCCCAAGCATTTAAAGGCTCTTAATCATGCTTTATTTGTTTAAATAAGGGAAATGCTGTTATTTGTGATGCATGTTGAGATTGGATGTTTTCACCTTTTTTTATAGTTCATTAAATATTTGTTTAAATGCCTCTTTCATATGTATATTTGAATGCTTTCTATTTTGCAAAACCCCCAAGTTAGGCTAGCATTTTGTCTTAATAAAATGAGATTAGTGTTGATGTTTTTAATATATTAACTAATTAATCTTAAAGAAAAATTAAGCTTACATGTTTAGATCCATTACCTAATGAGGTAAAACAGCTCTGTTTTATAGCCCATAAAAAACTTTTTCTATTTTAAAATGCTTTAGGATGTTTGAGCTTTTGTGTTATGACTTGATGGCATAGGTAATGGGTTGTCCATTTGCCTAATTCCCTAAGACTCTGGATGGATTCATGAGTCAACTATCACGGACACTTATTGTCAGACATTCGCATGTCCAACACCTTTATATGTGTCTAGAAAGACACAAACTTGAAAATTCCCCTATTTCGATACTAGTAGCATTGTAATCCAAACTTGAAAAATTATTTTGAAGCCCCAAAATATTTTTTGGAATTTTTATGGTATTTTATCTTTCAAGGATATTGAATTATCTTTCTGATGGTACCTTGTTTGCCTTTAGATGCACTAGGTTGAGGGAGTTATGATTTTTTTTTAATTTTTGTTGTCTATAACCCTAGAATCAACAATCAACATTCTCTTTGAGCCATTTCGGCCCACTAGATGATTTTTTTAGAATTTTTAAATATTTTTCCTAAGAACTACATGAAATTATCCTTTCGAAAAAGTATTACTTGTAGTTCAACAATTTTGAATAAGTTGGGATGATTTTTCAAAATTTACTATACCCTTTCCCCAACATATGCTGTCAACACTAAACTAAGTCCAACTTTAAAATTTATTACAACTAGAAAGTGATTATTTGGGATTTTCCAAAAATTTTTTACATTAATTCTTGTCGAGTTACTTTCTAGCAATATCTTGTTTGCTACCTAGGATCTTAGGATGAGGTTAAAATAAATTCAAGATAGTGAATAGCACGAAGCAATCCCCCATTTTTAGCATTAAATAAAATTAACTAAGTTCCTCAAATTCCCTTTTGAATCATTTGAATGCCTTGAAATGAGTTTGATTAGTTTCTCAAGGAGTCATATGTCATAATATGGTCTCACCAAGCTCGATTACAGGCCCGATTTTGCCTATAATTTAAATTATTAATTTTGTTCTCTTTAAAATCCATCTCTTTATCAAAATTATCCAAAAATACTTCATTTTTTTCAATATTATCCAAATTTTCACAAAGTTTTTTTTCTCCCAGGCCACCCTAGATATTTAAATTAAAACCTCTATTACACATCTCAAAATTATTAACTGGTTATTTCTATATGACTAAGGACAATTGTGAGATACATTCCCATCATTCCTCATTTCTATGTTTTATGTATTTACTGTATGCAATATTTTTTCTTTATGTCTTACAACATAATTTATTTGTTCGTGAAAAATTTTCCATTCATGTGTTCACTAAATATTCTTAAAATCATCAAGGCAATTTTTCATATTGGCATCCATCTAGTGCTTGATATTGAACACCTTTTTTTCTAATGAAATTTAAAATGTTTTAACCTTACATATGCCACTCCCCCGAGCTCTTTAATGGTATGAAATTCTTTTTAAAAAAGTTGGATTTATTATTTTCAATATTCATGCATCATATAAAGGAGATCATTTATAAATAGGGACATGACAAAATTGAGAAAATCGAGAATATGATGCTATATGGCCAAAAGATATCGATTTAGGGCATTGTGTACGCAAATCCTTCCCTACATGTAATCAACTCCTAAAAGCTCCCATCGAACTCTGGTGCACGTAGATCATAAAATCAAATCTTTGAGTTTTGTAACTGGAGATACTAGTTTTAATAAGTTGTCTGGTCATACTTAGCCCAAATCATTAGTGGTGACTCCAAATGTTAGGCCACTTCATGGTAGCAACTAATGACTAGTTGGACAAGTGATTTGTCTGATGGTCTCCCCATTTTTAGTATGAGAACTAAATCCTCCTTTTACCTTTTAGCACTATAAAATCCTAATCGAGGGACACCTTTTATTTCTTCTTTAAGTTGGGTGCATTTTCCTATCATTGGAGGCGTATAGTGACTGTAATGAAGAACCAACCGAGGCATTATGTCTAGATACATTACCTATTGTAGCCACCAAATTTTGTCCTTGGCCTTCACTCAAGCATCTTAAGGCATTTACAAACTCAAACAAGCAAGTATGGATCCATCTTCCATCATTCGTAGCTAAAATAAGGTGTTTGGATAGCGAAAGGTGTGTGAATTTCACATTTTTGCATGTATGTATCGATACATAGCCTCTATGTATCAATACAAATCTCTACATCATCAAAATTCAAAATTCCACTCGTTATATCATACATTTGCTCAAAATATTCCATTCTCGAAGCTCTCCAATAGCCCCCGAAAACCTTTCTTTTCCTTCATTTCTCCTTTCCAATACCTCTTCATTGATGCTATAAGCTTAAAGGTTCTTCTTTATACTTTTTTCTTACTAGTCTATAGCAAAGAAAAGAAAGAAAGTGAAATAAAAATATTGGGGGAAATTTGAAAGATTTTTCTCTTAACATCAAAGGTAAGGGTTAAAGCTTCTTGGTATATCTTCTTATCTTTTTTTTCATTTATTTCCTTTTGTAGACACCCTATTTTGTTTGAGCCATCATCTAAGGCATCAAATATTACTGTTCGAGGCATCATTGTGGTCATTTGGATAAACGCGGAGCAGTCATTTATCATTCCTAGCCATAGTAAGGTGTTTAGAAAGCTAAATGTATTTAAAATTTAAAATTTTTCATGCATGTCTCAATAGAGGTGTTGGTGCATTGATACAAGGCCTCAATGTCATCAAAATTTCAAATTTCACAAGTTTTATGTAGACAAAATGTCAATGTATCAGTACATTACTTCATTTATTGATACATTGGCTTGTCGTATCCATACAAGGCCTGGTAGAAGCTATAGTTGCAATTTTTGGCCAAAACGTATCAATCTATAAGTGGTCGTATCGATTCAAGCCTAAATGTATCAACACATTTAGGAAAATATTGTTCAATGTATTGATACAAAATGCATTGTACCAATACACAAAAGCAAAATTTACCTAGTTTGTGGCATTTTTTACCTCTTGCACCATTGATCCAAAACTCCAATTTAGCCACATTTTTTGCATTAAAAATTATCTAAATTCATTCTAGGCCTCAACTTTGGAATTGTGAGGCCCAAATAGCCATTACATAGGATATTTTCATGATTTAATTCAATTTGTTAAAGGGCAATAGTGATTTTTTTTCAAAGCTCAGTTACATAAAGTAGCCTTTATCCACTGTTTTTGCTGAGTAAGCCAATAGAATTAATGGATAGCTGAGTGTAGTACCTTCTCCATATTAGAGGCACATGCACCATAACCCTAAAATGCCTTTATTTTTTGCATTTTGTCTTCACTATTCACATGGCTATAAAAGTCATGCTTTTTATGTTGTCATGAAATTTTTAGCATGTGTTTAGTTTATGAAAATACTTTCTTCTATGCTCGTATCATTTTTTATGCATTAAATAACATACTCTTGTATGTTCATGCAACATCCATGCTTTCTTTGCATTTATAACATGTTTCTCTAATAAAAGTGATGTCTTGTTGATGTTCTAGAATGTTCTTGTCGTTTGATGCCATTTTGAATGTTTTCCATGATTAAAGATGCTCGCTTAATGTCTTTTCCTTGTTGCAAAAATTTATTTTTTAAACCCCCAATTAGGTCTATGTTAACCTCAATAGATAAGGATTAATATGGACTTAATGTTTTCTATCAATTGATCCTCCAATCTTAGGGACAAATCAAGCTTTCTATGTTTGGGTTCGAGATTAAAAGAGGCAAAATATTATAGTTTTCAAAAAATGTATTTACTTTGTCCTAAGCTATTTTGTGCCTTGGTCTTGTTTCTAGAGCTTTCCTACTAGTGACATGGTTAATGGGTTATTTCATCATCCTAAACTACTCCGAGATTGTGCAAATAAGCTTGTAAAGCTACTATCACTAACCTCCTTTTGCCATGGGCATTTGGATGTCCATTGTCTGAGTCTAATTCTAGAAAACCCAAAAAAAAAAACTCCTTTGTTTCATGCTAGCAACACTATAACGATGACTTGAAAAATCATTTTTAAACCTTAAAAAATTTTTCCATAAATTTTTTGACACTCTTCCTTTAAGGGCATCGAATTACCTTTCCAACAACATCCTGTTTGCCCTTGGATCATTCTAAATAAGGAAGTTATGATTTTTTTGAACCTTTGCTATCTAGAACTCCTAGAATCAACAATTGATATTCTATTCAGGCCATTTCAGCTCATCAAGTGATGTTTTTGTATTTTCAAAATATTTTTCCTAAATTTTTCATGAAATCCCCTTTCCAGTATGGCATAGTTTGTGATTTAATGATTGCAACTGAGTTAGGTATGATTTTTCAAAGTCCATTACACCCTCTCCCCTGCATTTGTTGTCACTATTGAATTAGACGTAAATTGAAAAATTATTTACATCCAAAACATAATTTTTTAGGATTTTAAAAATATTTTTATATTAACGCTTATCGAGTAACCCTTTCAATGGTACCTCTTCTGACCCCTAAACTTTAGACCAATTCGAAATAAAATTAGAAACAAGGATAGTGCGATGTTGCCCTTTGTTTTAGCATTTATCAAAATTAATTGATTTTTTGAATTCCTCGGATACCTTAAAAATGAGTCTGACCAATCCAGTCGAGTCAAAAAATACATGTCAACCCCTTTTATGCTTAGATCAAGATACGAGTATTTTTCAAATTCTATCATCCCAGTTTTGTCAATTTTTTGTTTTTAAATAAATATGTGTCAATTTTGTTAGAATTCTTAGAAATTTCATCTTGTCAAGAAATTATCTAACTTTTGTTAGTTTAAGACTATCAATCCCTTCTTTTTAAAAATTATCGCAATTTTCACCCTCGAAGATACTCTAACCCTATTTTTTGAGGGGCTACTCCAAACCCTGTATTTCAAGTTTTCTCAAGATCCTAATTTTTTTAACCTTGGATTTTCCCATCAAACTTGGTTTTCACACTTCAATCAACCAACCAATCCAAATGCATCTAAGAAATTTGTTAACTTGGTTATTCTAAATGACCAATGCCAATTATGAGGTACCTTCTGACCGTCCCTCTCATTTCCTTTTTGTGTGATTTATTTTATTTGATATTATCCTATTTTCATCTTACTAACATGTTTTTTCTTTTCTGGTGTCCATTTTATATTTATATTCTCAAGTTGTTTTTTTTTTTCAAAAATCACTAGGCAATTTTTAGTCTAGGTATCTCTTAGTGCCTAACACAAAATTTTTTATTTTTCAAAATTAAATCAGAAGATCATTTTTTCCCATAAAAACTCTAAGTTCTCTACCTTTTCAGGGCATATATAAGATTCAATTTTTTGGTGAAAACTTGGATCTATCACTTTGTACAAATTCATGCATAAAAAGGGATTATATCAAAATAATGACGAGTTAAAACTAAGGAAGCCAAAACCAATGTAAGACATAGTTATAAGGTATTGATTTCGAGTGTCATAGGGATGTAAACACTTCCCCATACATAACCAACTCCTAAACCTAATCGATGAATTTTTGGACCATGTAGACCTTGGACTTGACATCCTAAATTTCATGAATTGAAACATTGGTTTCAATAGGTGTTCAACCATGGCTAACCCAAATGATTGATGGTGATCGTTGGCCACTTCTTGGTGGTTGTCCAAAACCTATTAATGAGTGATTTGTTCGATGGTCCCTTTTTCATGTTACAAAGGAAAAGTCTCGGACATTTCCTTGTCAAGAATTATATCATTTCCCTAGTATATTTAAGTCGTACTTGCTTTTTGCTTCATGAGGATTTTTTAGGGAACATTGCCGACAGCTTCTATCTCTTTCATCACATTATCATAGCAAACTATTTTTATGAGAGCCATAACCTTGTTCTTAGGATGTTCATGCATTACTGTGGACCTGGTTGTCTTAGTATTAGCATTCTTGATGATTTATTGATGCTTTGATGATTGTTTATTGATTAACAATGATATTTTCTTTGCTTCCATTCTAAACGGCCCCTGTTTTGTTTTTCATGCCATATTTGTTCCCATGTTTCATGATTAATCCATGATAATATGTTCATCCTAGCATGCTTTAATCATGACCATGCATTTGGATGCATTTTTGCCATGTTCTCTTTGTTGAAATGTTAAAATATGTTGCTATTTTGATGATTAGTTGGTAGGAGATGTTTATGCCATGATTTAACTTCGTTACATGCTTGTTTAAATGTCTCTTTGATGTTCTTTTTTGCTTGCAAAAGGTACTTTTCAAAACCCCTAATTTAAGCCAATGTTAACTTCAATAAATAGAGATTAATATTGATTTAATGTTTTAAACAAATTGATTCTCCAATCAACTCTATATGTTTGTAGTATGGGCTCAATAGGCAAAATAAATTCTGCTTTCAAGCCCCAACAAAATCCCAAAAATAAATTTTTAAGTGTTTGATTGAAGTCTTGATTGTGTGCCTTTTTGTTAATTAAATGGCCTGGACAATGAGCTGTTTAGTGGCCTACTCTCTAGGATTTGAATTGGCTTATTACTCCACTGCCATAGACCCTAAAAGTTTGGACATTCGGATGTCTAAACCTCTACGTCTAGGTAGAAAACCCCTAACTAGAAATTCCCCTATTTTAATAATGGTAGCACTATGATCTCAAATTGAAAAATTATTTTTGAACTTTGAATGACTTTTTTGAAATTTTTTGGTATTTTTCTATAAAAGAGAATCAAATTACCTTTCTAACGACATCTTGTTTGCACTTCGACGTGGTTAGTTGAGGAAATTATGATTTTTCAAATCTTTACTATCCAAAAACCTTAGAATCAGGGATTCACATTTTGTTTGGGCCATTTCGACCCACCGGATGATTTTCATGGAATTTTTAAAAATTTTTCCCAAAATTCTCTTGAATTTCCCTTTCTGTAAAGGTATGGTTTGTGATTTAACAATTTTAAATGAATCTAGGATAATTTTTCAAAGTTTATTGCACCCTTTCCTTTGTATATGCTGTCAATGCTAAACCAAACTTGATTTCAAAAATTATTTTCGGATAAAAAGTGATTTTTTGAGATTTTTATAGTATTTTTATATGAACCATCATTAAGTTTCCTTTAAACTATATCTCATTTTCCACTTGAAGCCTTCAGATCAGTCCAAAACAAATTTGGGAAGGCAGATAGCTTAATGCTATCCCTTGTTTTTATTATTAATCAAAACTAACCAGTTCCCTTAGCCTCCCTTTTGAGGTATTCGGATGCCTTGCTCGATAGACACCCCGATAAATTTTTAAGTTACCTATGGTCCCATTAAGCTCGGATTAAGACCTAAACACTCAAAAAAAGTTATGATTTAATCATTTTTTATAATTATTGATTTAATTCAGAATTCACCTTTTTTTCTCAAAAAGCATTCAAAATATTTTGATTTTCAAAAATCATCAAGATTTTCAACTATTGGGATATTCCGAGCCCATTTTTCAAAACTTCCCCAGAAAACACAAACTTTCTCTCTTCCAGGTCATCTTGAGACTTTCAAACAAAACATTGGTTTTCACACTTTTCGTGACCAACGGGTTGAAACGCATCTTATTTTGGTTAATTCTTAATAATCAAGGACAATTACAAGATACATCCCGACCTTCCCTTTTTCCTTTGTTTTTATTTTTCTACAATATTTGTAATGTTTTTTGATGCCTTATTAACATGCTTCTTTTCTTGATGATACTTTTGCATTCATATTTTAAAAATTAAATTTCAAAAAAAAACTCGAGGCAATGTTTTACATCAATAACTCTTTAGAGCTTGAATTAGAAAATCCTTTTCAAATTAGAAATTAAAAAATTGTATTAACCGTAATGCTTCATTTTTTTTCTTGGGTTACATAGAAAAATAGAAATTTTTTATAAAAACTTGGATTTTTAAAATTGTGTCATTAGAAGAGGATTACATACCAATAATGACTATATAAAAATCAAGAATACCAAAATTTAGATAACTTAAGGCTAGATGGTGAAGATTTAAGGTGTCATGGTGTTGCTAATCCTTCCTAACATGCAACCAAGTCTCGGACACTTACTAATAAACTTTGGTATGCATAAACTATAAGATTAGTATTTCAAGTTTTGTAAGTAGAAAAACATCAATTTTAATAGGTGTCTGATCATGCCTAGCTCAAAATGATTGGTAGCGACTCCATGTTTGTAGCCACTTACAGTGGCCATCTAAGACCAGTTGGATGAGTGATTCATCTAATAGTCTCCCCTACCCCCATTAGGAGAAGCATCTTTTTCTAACCCTAGCATACTAACAAACATCCTAATCAAGGATATACCTTTTTTTAGTTGGCACATCATCCAAGTGATGAAGGGGTACATGGCAACACTAGTTCAACACTAGCTCTTAGTTTTAAGCCTAAACTTGGACATAATAAGGGCAATGTTTGGTTTAATGATGTACAAGAAGATGGAATTTGATTCGCAATCAAATTCCTTATAAAAGAGAAAATTTTTCTTGCTTTAGACAACTCTAAATTTAGCTTGGACAACTTATCTGCGCATGTTTACTTTAGACATTATCTTGCTAAGACAAGCTTATCCATATTGCCTTATTAAGACATTAAGATAACTTATCTTAATACATGTCTACTTTAGACAATTTTTTGTTAAGACAAGTTTATCCAATTTGTCTTGTTAAGACAAGCTTATCGAATTTGTCATATTCAAACATTAAGATAACTTATCTTACAACATCTATATTAGACCTTGTCTAGTTAAGATAAGTTTATCCACATTGTTTTATTAAAACAAGCTTATCTATTTTGTCCTAACCACATGTCTACTTTAGACATTATCTTATTAAGACAACTTTTTCCACTTTGTCTTATTAAGATAAGTTTATCTGCACTGTCTTATTAAGACATCCTTATTTAGATTTCTTATATCCAAATTGTCTTAAACATTCCTTAATTGAACTTTTTCAATTAAGTACTCCAAATTTAACCTTTTATTCAATTAAGTCTAACTTAATTGAATCTTATTTTTAATCCAATGAATTATCCTCTTATGTGTGACCAATTAGGTTATCAACATGTTGGCAATAAATATAATTAATCATATTAGTTACATTCATAGATTAAGAGTGGGATCTAGCAAAACATCATGCCCACCCAAATGTTGAATGGTCAATATTTGAAGAAACCTCCCAATAACCAATCTTGCAGTATAATTTTGTCCTTTCACTAAATATCCTAGAAAGACCATGAACATGGTGTAATGTTTACTCATGTATCATATCTTATTAGTTGTTGCAGCATATGTTTAACCTCATGAATTTCATGAATTTGGAGAAACCATTTCTCTTAAATTCTTCATGTATGGGACATGACTTTATCAAGTTAATCGAAGCCATGAACATATGAGATGTCTCCAATGTCATTTAGAGTGGTGTATCTTTTTTGGATAACTTATCCACCTTTATATGCTTCATGACATACCTAAAATTAGCCTACCATTGGCATCCATCTTTGTGGACCATTCATGATGGAATCAAAGCATGAGACTTCCATACAAGATAACCTAGTATCACAAATTAGAGGACTATTTACATGACTGGCATGTGGGAATATTTCCATAGACATTTAAGTGAATGTTGAATGAAGTTCTCACACAGGCCATGTTTAATGAACTTTCCATAAAACAAGCACCTACATGCCCTCCCAATTATCCTATATACTTTAACCCATTAGATCAATTGCTTATTTCACAAATAAAAAGGCATAACACGGGCTAGTCATTGAGCATTACCAATGCCCTATCTTAGCAATATAAAGACTAGGAATAGTTTTATGATCATGGGTTTAATGCAAAAAGATCCCAAATTATAACTCATTACAATTCTTTTGCAAGGCCAAATATGTTTTATGGGCTTCATTTAATTAGTAGTCATGATTGTCAATCATGCTACTAACACAAAGTAAAACCTTGTATCACTTAGTTAAGTGATTGGTTTGCTTTACTAACTTATATATGCTATACGATACAAAGGCATCTTTGGCCGAACGGTTAGGCAAGACTACGATTCCTAGGTAAACATCCCGTTTACGAAACAAGACGAGAGTTTCACATAACCATTCCCCTCTTGCAGCCAAAGTGTTAGCAGTTATAGCATCCACCAGTAATGTATGGAAGAGGGTAAGCTTTCTATGTGGATAGGACGTATCAACACCTTTTGCATCTTTTAAAGGAAATATCTAAAAATAATAATATTTTGTTGGATCTTGAGCACCATGATGGTCGAAGATCAAAACTCAAAACCTAATCCAAGCTAACTGAATCTAAGGCATAAACTAAGAGTTCTAAGGCTAGGGGTTTAAGTGTAATTAACCCAATAGTTGGCAACATTTTTACCCCAGATATTTAAACCATGCTTTAGAGACTGATTTTCACTATTTTTTATCCTTGAGAAAACCTATAGTGTTGCTTAGAATTCTTGTGCCACCTCATTGTGAATCTAAGAAAAAATGTTTATTTTCTCTTCTTTGAGTTTTTTACTTTAGTAATTCTTGCCTTGGGAAGTTTTTTAAAACCTAAATTGCTATCATAGTTCCAAAAAAAGTTCTTAACCTTTTTTAAAGCTTTTTTGAGTCACCTGTGTGGATCACTATTAGATGTTGGACATTTAGACAACTTTGGTTTGCAACAATCAGGTTGGTGTACAAGAACAAGGAATGGACTAAGATTAATATGATAATTTGCGTCTAACTTTGGATTGATTGGTCTTAGGCTAGCAAGATTATGTGCAATATTTGGTTTGGTTTTTTTTTTGTTACACCTATTTCTTGTATTTTTGGTTTTGTTTTAATTTTTGTTGCAATCAACTTTGAATTATCCAAGCAATAAACATTTGATGTCTGGGAAGTGTTCTTGCAAGTGGTATTAGAACCTCTTTACCTACCTCCATTGGTCATGGTATTATTTGTTACCAACAAGAAAAATGTTTTCTTTTGATTTAGCTTCTAATCTGAAATTTACTATGAATTTTTTCTAAAAAATTTTTCTCATTAAAAGCATGTTAATTATTTTATTTTAATCACTCTTAGCTGTTTGAAAATCAATTTTAATAATTTTGTTGTGATTAAATCTATTAAGTATTTTTTAAGTGTTGTTTGTGTAGAAATCACTTCAGTTTGGTGGTTTAATGGTGGCCCGAAATTTTTAAATTTATGGTTGCTAATTTGCTGTGATGTTCCTTGGCTTTTAATCCATGGAAAGGTCATGAAAAGTTCATGACACTTGTTGGAAAAACAAGGCAAAGGTTTGGTTCGAAAATGTTTCAATTTTGAGTCGCAAAAAAGTTGTAATTATGCAAGATGCAGCTAGTTCAAATTCTTTGTTGTAATATATCGAGATATGATCCTTAACATATCAAAGCGATGAACATTTCAAATTATCTTAGCTAATTAGATGAATCATTCATATGCAACTCTCATATCGAAATACGAGCTGACTAGGTTAAAGAGTCAACACTGATTTTTTTGGCTAGGTGTGACTGGTCACCAATCAAAACCATTCACTAAAAAGTCACAAAACTCTAAAGGAACAATTTTATGGTCTACATATATAAAAAAATCTATAAGTTGGGCTCAGGAGTAAGTTACACCATAAGCAACAACTCAATCCCTCACATGATGCCCAATGAATTGGTACTAACTAATCATAAGCATCCAAATTTGTTTTTCTCGATTTCAATCAAGTATATTCAATCATAATCCCTCTTTTGTTTATCAAAATAAAACAAAATATCACTAAAGATAGAAAACATGTATCCTGGGGCTCATAGAATCATAAAACACTACAGGAATAATTTTATGGTTTGCATATACCAAAAATCTATCAATTAGGCTAGGGAGTAAGTTAAACCACAAGTAACGACTCAATCCCTCACATGATCCCCAATGAATTGGTACCAACTAATCATAAGTATCCAAA
>JBBYHO010516542.1:7974-29794 GCA_038382025.1 Adansonia gregorii | reverse complement strand
CGGTTTCAATCAAGTATATTCAATCATAATCCCTATTTTGTTTGTCAAAATAAAACAAAATATCACCAAATATAGAAAACATGTTCCTGGGGCTTATACCAGGTACCTATAAAAAGTAACTGATTGCTGGTTTAAGGTTACTTCGTATTTATAATTGATTTGACAAAAAAATCATTTATAAAGGAAAAATTCCATGAAAGCATTTAACTCCAAAAATATTCACTAATTGACTCTATTTTCAATATCTTCTATCAAATTTGACTTCATTTAAGAAATCACGATATAATATACTTGGATAAATTTAAGAAATCAGAACTTTGAAAACAAGATTTAAAATCAAGTTTAATTCAACTTGGAAAACCATAATGTGAGACACAAAGAACTTTCTGTAGGACACTTCTAGCCTTATTGACACACTTAACATGACTCTTAGATTTAGTTCTGAGGTAGCCAAATGCCTTGGAATAGCGGACCACAAAATCAAAAAGACTTGAAAACAAGGGATAGATTTGACCTTTCGAGCTCTCCAAATTTATTCCTATCATTTAAACTCACCAAATCAAATTCTATTGAATACATACTCAATTTAATTAAAAATACTAAAAAAATGCTCAAAAATCGTTTTAGCTATGACATGAATTTTCATTTGGACACTGCTAGATCATACAGTAAGGCCAACTAGCATGCCTTCTAGATTTTTTTTCCTGATTCATCCAAAATAACTATCAGACGAGCCATATATTACTAGAAGGCTTAGTCACTCTTCAATCTAAAAATATGAGAAAAGTACCTAAAAATGATAATACTTATCAAACACAGCTTGCTTTACTCCTTAAGTACTAAAATAGAGCCATGTAAATGGCTCATGTTTTAGGATTTTTCTATATCGGTTTGACCACGAAATCAAACATTTCAAAAGCTTATCATGTAGCCCAATCAATGAGGATTACTAGAAAAATACTAACAAAAATTCATTAGGTTATAACCTATTTAAAAATATTTCTTTTTGCTAGATTTTTATGTTGGATTACAACAGTACCTCTGATACAACTTGTGATCACAAAACATTATGTCATTTTTTTTATAACATGTTTGCAAATGTTTAAAAGTCTAATAACGAAACCAAATATACTCTATGATTGTCATACATGAGAAAACAATGAAGACCTCTAAGCAACTTGACTTCGAACTATGGTTTCTAACATTGGCAATATGCTTTAGAGTCACATGATTATCTCCACTTTTATCGCTTTTATTCATTATTACTTATTCTAAGCAAGTGATAGGCATATCAATGTCACAGACTTGTATGTTGTAACCAGCACCTATAGTGACGCTAAACATCATACTTTGACTTACTCAAACATTCCTTAATGACTTAACATTGAGGCTTACCAAGTTTAGACTTAACAAAACAGTTTAAACCACATAGAGATAATTAGCTCTAAAATTGCTCTAAACCAAGCTATTTTATTAAATATCCCCAAGTTGCTCATGGAAGAACCTATTAAACAAAACCAAGCCCCTATTCACCCATTGATTGAGTGAACCAAGACTTGCTTTTGGGGGTTCTTTTTAGAAAACAAGGTTTTTACATATCTTAATATTCTAGCAAGCATTTCTATAAACATGTAGTATACTACCTAGTTCTACCAAATAATCAACGACAAACTTATTTTAACATAAGGAATTAGCTATGGTTGAATCAATCCTAAGCTACATATGCTTATATGAACAAAAATTCTCATCAAGCTTAATCGTATAGCATTAAAGATCATACTTGGATTTTAGTTCAACAACATGCTTTAACACTCAAACATGCTTTTCAATTATTTTGAACATCATATTTCATCATTCAAGTGTTGGAAAAACAAAATAGTTTATGCAGCCAAATTTTAAAATTTTTTAAATCACGTTGTTATATATAATAAAATGACCTTAATCAATTACCTGAGTTGTTGATCTGAAGATGCCATCCAAGAATTTAGAGATCCATGTAAAAGGTTTAACCAACTAGCCTTTTTCATTTTTCTCTAATTCTCGGATGGTAAAGTGTGTGGGCACTCTTTTTCTTGATCAACTCTGGATTTGTATGGATTGATTCTCTTTAATGAATATCAGGTGCCAATAGGTTTGGAATCATTGGATGTTGTGATTATAAACCCTAGTGTGGTGGCAAAATCTAAGCTGAAACCCTCGACGTATGCCTCTTATTTATATCAAGTAATAATGTAACCCTAATTATTAATTTAGTTAAAATAATTATTTTACCACCTTCATAAAATCCAAATGAGGCACTAACCTTAATATGAGTGCCCATCAAATTTTGGCCAAGCTTTAGTGTTCTCAAATAATATTTTGGTCTAATTTGTTTTATGGAGTTTAGCCCGTTTAATCAAAATAATTAATTAATTATGATTAAACTATTAATTTTATTTAACCCGATAATTTTCTTCCACTCCAATTCTAATTCAAAATAAAATCATGACAATTTTATTTGAATAAATAATTATGTACTAATTATTAAAATAAAATTACCTATAGTAAAATAATTAATTCAAAATTAAAATAAATAAAATAATTTTCTTAATTTATTTAGAATATTATTTATATTCAATTTAAAAATAAATATTTAAACAAGAATTCATAGATATTAAATTAATTGTATAAGTCATTAATTTTTTCATATCTATTTAATTTAAATTAATTCTTATATTTATCAAAAGATAATATAATTAATTATATTACTAATTCTTATCTTAAATAAATATTTAATCAAATTAAATACATATTCTAAATAAATAATGCTAAAATTATTTTCATTTACTTACTAAAGAAACTAGCCACACTTTTAAAGTGAGTGTATCCGGCATACCATTTTACCATATTGAGAATCATACGAATTCCAGTATTTTTGATCGATAGCTATCCGTTATGGAATTATGTTGAGCTAGTAGACTAGTCTCTCTCGAATAATTAATCACATAATTATTAATCTTAGAGTCATACGACTAAAGAGCTAAGACTGTATTCTCAATTATATATCATTTTACATAAGCTTTACAGATAGCCTTATAGCCTAATGACCTTGTCATATGTGTAATACCCTTATATGATATCTATGATCGACTTAAGGTTAAAGTCCATTTTACTTGCTTGATCACCTTACCTTAAAGTTCCATTATACTCCCTACGTGAAAATGGATTGTTCACCACATGTGAACAATTTGTCATTTGACATGCAAATGATCAAGGCCTCGTCCATTTTCACTATCCTACATAATGCCTTTTAAGTGGATAACTTTAAATCCTTATAGGACCAATAATTTTATATTTATAATTAAAGCTCTCATATAAGTTATATACCTAACAAACAAGTGTACAAGTTTTACACATGGAGTCAATTACTTACGATTAAGGTAATTACACAATGAATGTAAAAAGTGAATTAATTCACGAAAATGGATTAATTATACTTTGGTCTAGTCCAATATATCATCACCTCTTGGCAATATATCTATGTCTCTATCTAGAAGTCAATCCACTCTAGATGGCTAAGACAAGCCATCTCCCTAATTGTGTTTAGATGACATATTAGTCTTAACATGAGTTAATTACTCACGTTAACCCTATAGACTATGGACTTTATATTTAGACTACTTACCTTAGAATGTTGTCTTCCCACATGAAATCCATTATATGCAACATTCTAATGGTTTAAAGACAAGTAGTTAATGAGCCATACTTACTTACATTTACTTTAACATGTAAATTAAATGAAGATGGTATAGCAATGATATACTAAGAACTCGAATATATAAATAAGAATAATTAGTTCAAACAAATGAAATACATCAAAAATGTCTTTCATCCTAAGGCATTCCTAACATCAAGCACTTGGCTTCATTAAATTAGCTTAGATTACATCTCACCTAAGCTCTATGTAGCTAAACTTATCAAAATTTAACAAGATCAACACTACATAAGCCAAACTGAGCATAAATTAAAAGAAACCTAAGTGACCAAATGCAATCTCCTTTCTTCTTTTGTTCAAACTCTTTGCTAAGCTTAATAAGCTTGAATTTTATCTTTAAGCATTAGATTAAAGCTCAAATCACCAAAGTTATAGCTTATTAACCTTAATTTGGCTCGAAACATTAAGATCAAGCTAATCAAAGATGAGATCACTTATCTAAGCTTGTTTCAATCTTTCTTTAAGCTCTATTATCTTTAATTTCAACTTACATCAACTTAAATCATCAAGATCCTTAACTAATTTAAAGTGATCAAACCTGGGTCTGAGTTTCCTTGATGGCCAAATCTAGGTTAAGCTTTCTAAGCACATTTTCGAGTTAAATTTCATTGATTAATCACTTAATCATGCTTAGAATAATGTAAAATCAAGTAATCCTAGGCTCAAATTCAAATCAAACCATAGATCATCAAGCATCAAGATTAACAAACATGAGAGATCATTAAAACACCATGCCCTAATGGCTTTCAAGCTCCAAGAGTCATGATTCAAGCATCAAAAACATGAAATTAAATTCAAATTAACAAGAAAAGTTAGGACTATTAACTACTACAAGCTTAATCTTCTAAAGAAATAAAAGAAAAAGTTTGATAGAATATTCAAGATCTAAGAAAAAAAATTTGGACAGTGAATGGAAAGTCTGAGTCCCCCCAAAAAGTTAAAATCTATGGCCTATTTATAGGCCGAGATTAATGAGCCAAATAAGAGCACATTAATACGTGCTCTATTTCAGCTAAGGCTTGGTTTAATGACCAAAGGTATATAACTTTTTGTCATATTCAATTAACTATGATCTGCTTTTGAAAAAAGCAATTGAATGTTCTATCCCATAGTAATAATGTGTCTTAGTAACTTCCTCCAGGAAAACTTGAAACTTTCTATCCAAACTTCTCGAATTGAGCTCTTAAGATCTCTCGACATCTTAATTCCTAAGGTTTTTCTATGACACATTCTTGATCACAGTTTCATGACCTAAAGTCCAAGTTCAGTTTCATTTTGGTGTAATTAATTTTAAAATTAGAGTTTTAAAACTTTTCCAATTTCAAAATCTAATTCTAGGCTTAAAAGTTGACTTTTTACTTTGACTTCACCTATATTTAACTTTCACCACTTTGTTGAGATTTGATTTTAACTTCTAAAACAAGTATCTTTTTCATCCAAATGTCATCAATAAACACTCTTATCACTTTAAAAGACTTATTGTTAGCATTTGACTTTTTTGGATTTTCAAGACTTGGGTCCTAGTTTTCTAAATCTAGCACCTACCACCTAAATTTGACAATTAAGCTTAGATGCCTTATTATATTAAACTCAGTTCATAGAAATAATCAAAAACCTTAAATGGACCTTATTTTATCTATAACTCTTTCAATAGGGTTCAGACCCAGAGAATTTATTTATCCCCTAAATTTTAAATCAATTATAGGCCCGAATAAAATAGGGCGTCTACACTACCCTTGTTTGATTGTTGCTAAGAACTTAAGAACTAGGAAAAAACTAAATAGACAGATTTTGTTAGGAACTTGATAAGCCCTTTTATAGGAAGGTTTTCGTATTTTTTCTCTTTTTTACTTTTTTTCTCTTTTTTTTAATTCATGCATTACCCTAACTAACTAAATTTGAATGCACAAAAAATCAACCCCCACTAATTTTCCACTTAATTGATGAGTGTCAATTTTGGTTGTCTTCCACTTAACTAAACAGATTGGACTCAATAGGAAATCTAAAACTATCTACTTTGTTGGTCTTCCATATAACCAAGTAAAGTGGACTGACATAACTACTTCATTAGTCTTCTTTATATCCTTCCACTAACCGGATGAAGCATACAAAAAGACCACAAACTTCACCAGTTTTCCATGTAACAAAATGAAATTCACAAAAAAAATCTCTATTTGATCTTCCACATAATCAAATGAAGCTAACTTAAAATTGGCTCCATCTACCTTTCACATAATCGAATAAATGGCCAAATAATAACTCCACCAGACTTCCAGAAAACTAGATGAAGCAAAATTAAACTAACTTTATTAATCTTCCATAAAACTAAGCAAAGCAAACTTAATCTTCATTCGATAGGGCATAACCTCCATAAAAAATGCCATTGTTACTAGTTTTATACCTAACCAACTATACTGGACTTTTTCTTCTTTTTCCTCAGTTTACAACTTATTAGATTTAACTTACAAAGGACAGAATACCATTACCTATAGTAGCATTCACTAGGAACAATCTTTTTTCCACATATACCACTATGATGTTTTCTTTTTGAATAACTTTTGGAATGCAACATGAGTGCGTATGCATTCGTACTTTCATGTTAATATGCAATCACAATATAGGATTTACTCTATGTCTTGCAATCTGCTCTTCTCTAGTGAAGCACTTATCATGACATCTCTAGTTTTTTTATTCATTTTCTTTGTATCTCATTCGTCATCTTTATAACTTCTCTTGCTGTTCTTTTTTCTTTCATTTTCATCTCTCTTTCTTAAAAAACACTTGATGCCTTTTCCATTCAATTGAATAACATCCTCCATACAACATCATCATTCATAAATCCTTTTCATCTCATACTTCTTTTCTTTTTAAAGCATTCAATCATGAAATCTTTTCACTTAGGTAATCTTAGATCTTAAATTACCAGAATTTGAAATAAATACTAATTTCCCCATAAAATATTGGTATTTTTTATCAAAATATCAAGGCATCCTATGCTTACTCCTCATCAATTTATTAATTGTTATAAAACAAATCAACAAGGAATGACATAACATAAGGATAAGCCAAGGAAAATAGTTTATTATGAGTTCATTCCAATAATTGAAAATATTTGACAATCAACAATTGAAAGTATTAAACAATTTATGGAGAGAATTCAATGAATGCTTTAATCAAACAATAAAAATTTAATAGGTAAACTTTTTAGCCAATAAGATCTTATATTCTTAAAGAATAAATCTAGTTCAACTCTCGAGGATGCCATCTGATAAATCACTTTATTGAGATGTAGCATATCTTCTGAAAACCTTTTCAAACTATGCAGTATCCATATCCGATTAAAAACATCATCCTATGCAAAAGTGAACAATTCTTTAAAGTCATATGAACCTAACACTTTGGCTTTCAGCTTAGAATCTTACAAATTCAATAACCTTTGGAATCTGCCCTTCAAAGAAATCTAAAAACATTTGGCATTTATCTCTACACCATCTTTTCAAACATAATATATTTTCACTATTAAAATTTATTGGACTAGGCAACTTATTCCCATCCATCTTAGTCAATATTAAAGCTCTATTTAGGAAAGCTCTTTTCACCATATAAGGCCTTTCCCAATTTGGAGTCCATTTTCCTCGAGCATCTTTGTGAATTAGAAGAATCTTTCTAAGCACGAGCTTATCCTTATGAAACTATCAAGGATGAACTTTTTTGTCATGTGCTCTCATTATTCTTTTCTAATACATCTGCCAATCTTTTAATTTGGTTTCCATCAAAACCCTTAATATAGGAATCTCTACCTTAATAAACAACACAACTTCTATCCCATAGAACATGGAAAACAAGGTAGCACCTGTAAAGTTATGAATTGAAGTTTGATAGGCAAGCAAAGCAAATGACAACTTCTTATGCTAATGTCTGTGCATCTTGGTCATCTTTTACATAATCTTCTTTATGTTCTTGCTGATCATTTCTACTCCTCCATTCATTTTTGGGTGGTATGTTGCCAAATATGATGCTTGATTTTGAATTGCACACGCACTTTGTGCATTATTTTGTTTTTCAAATTTAAAGCATTATTAGTGATGATTTTTTCTATTATTCCATATCGGCATATGATCTCTTTTTTTATGAATTTATACCATTTCCCTTGTTACATTCACATAAAAAGTAGTTTCCTCCTATTTAGTGAAGTAGTCTATTACCATCAAGATAAAACAATGCTCGTTCAAAGCTTTTGGCACAATTCGGTCTATTATATCCATGTCCTACATTGAAAAAGACCACAAAGATGTCATCATGTGCAACTATGGTAGAGACACATTAATCTTATCTGTATATATTTGACACATGAAATTTACACCCATACTTTATGCAGTCATCATCCATGGTCAACCAATAATATCCCAGTCTCATGATCTGTTTGGCCATCATGTGCCTTTTGGGGTGTGATCCATATATCCCTTCATAAACTTCTTCCATTATCTTTTTAGCTTTAATGGCATCTATACACCTCAAAAGCACTTGATTTCAACTTTTTTGGTACAAGATTTCACCATCAAGGTTAAAATTCACGGCTATTCTCTTAATGGTTTTTTTATCATTTTTAGTAGCATGATCCAAATATTGTTGATCCTTGATAAACACAGAATATCACAATACCATGTCTGACCATCTCTTTCAACGTCCTTGTTATGGCTATAAGCACGGATCTCATGAATGCTCAAATTAATTAGCATTAACTTAACTCCATTCAGTCACTTTTATCACAGTCGACAAAATAGCCAAAGCATCAGGAATTTAATTCTTCTCCCTGGGCAAGTGTTGGAAACTTATCTTTTTAAATTCTATCACCAATTTGAGAATCAACTTCTTATATTGCACTGACTTCCAATCATAGGTTTTCTATTCATCCTCGAGCTGATATATCACATAGTAGAATCCCCATATTCCTTTAAAGATTTCACCATTCACTCAATGATAGCTTGCAACTGTATAACACATGCTTTGTACTCAGCTATATTGGTGGTGTAATCAAAATTCAACCGAGTAGTGAATGGATAATGGTTTCCACTTGGAGAAATCAATGTCGTTTCTATTTCATAACTTATGGCATTAGTAGCACCATCAAAGTACATCTTCCAAGTTTCATCCTCTAGTGACACCTTTTCCTCTTGAGAAATGTACATGAAATCTCTATCAGGAAATCAAAATTCAAAGGCTCATAACCTTTTATAGCTTGATTTGCTAAAAAGTTGATTATGGCACTGGTTTTCATAGCTTTCTAATTTACATACATTATGTCAAAACTCTGAGAATGACACTTGCCATCTTACAATCCTTTTTTAGAGAGCTGAAGCTTTACATAGGTACTTAAACAAATCTAACTTTACAATCAACATTGTCATGTGATAAAGCATATACCACCTAAGTTGTCGTGTAGCCTAAGCCAAAGCATAACACATTTTCTCCACCAATGAGTAATTAACTCATAGTTTGTAAACTACTTGTTGAGATAATAGATCACCTACTTTTTCTTTCCCATTGCATCATGTTATCCTAATACACAGCACACAAACCTCTCAAATACTGACAAGTATAAGATCTACAGTTGTGTTAACACTGGTGATACCAATATGGATGGATTAAAAAAAGTGTTTATCTTTTTCAAATGCTTCCTAGCTTTCATCATTCCATTCATGAATCTTGTTTTCACAAAAGCCCAAATATCAAATCACATTTATCCATGAGTTGAGATATGAATCTAGCAATATAGTTCAATCTACCAAAAAAAACTTTTAAGTTTTTTTATGTATGAGGTGGTGGTAAGTGCTGAATGGCTTTAACCTTTCCAAAATCCATTTCTACTATTTTCTCACTAGCCACAAAGCGTAAAAATTTCCCAAAGGTAATGCAAAAAGTACACTTAGTAGAATTAAGCTTAAGATAGAATTTTCTCAACCTTTTAAACAAGTTTCTAAATGTGCCAATATGCTTACTTTCTTTAGTGGGCTTGGCAATCATATCACAACATACACATTTATCTCTTTATGCATCATATTATTAAACAAAGTCACCATGGCTCTTTGATAGGTTACCCCAGTATTCTTCAAATCGAATGGAATTACCTTATAACAAAATGCACCTTACTAGGTCACAAAAGTGGTTTTCTCTATATCCTCTAATGCCATCTTAATTCGGTTATAACTAAAAAAGCCATCCATGAAGGAAACTAAAGAATTCTTTACAATGTTGTTAAGTAACATGTCTATATGGGGTAGTGAAAAATTATCCTTAAGGCTTGTCTTGTTTAAGTCTTCATAATCCATGTACATCCATATTTTTCCATCTTCCTTTAGGATAGGCACAATATTTGCTACCCATTCAAGATATTTAGTCACTTCTAAGAATCTAGCATCTATCTAGTTTTTCATCTCATCTTTTATCTTTAAAAGCATCTCCAGCTTCATCTTCCTTAACTTATATAGCATTGGTTTACATCTAATTTCAATGAAAGCCAATACACTATTATGTTTATATTCAGTCCTAGTATATCCTAGTATGAACGTGTGAAAGCATCCTCAAACTCCTTCAAAAATGAAATCAATTCTTCCTAAATGTATAAGCATATCATAGTTCCAATTTTAACTTCTCTTTTACACTCTATAGTCTCCAAATTTACTACCTCCATAGATTCTTTATGAGGTAGTATTTGTCTCTCCTCTTGTTTAATTAGTCTTACAATTCAAAATTTTTATTTGAATTCAGTTAATACTCATGAAATGAATTATCAAAATCAAACTCTAAAGAGTTAACCTATTTCTCCATATCTCTTATGTTAAGACACCTGAGAAAAGTTTAAGCATTGAAGCTTTAGATGCATATATCTTGATATTCCAAATCAAGATATCAAGATTCATTCAAGGAAAGATAAGGTAATTAATTTAATAATAAATAAATGATTCATAATCAAAGAAAAATGCATGTATGTGAAAATGCATTATGCTAGTTATTTGTTGAACCATGATTAACAAACTAAGCCTAATACACAAAACCCTTAAATGTTATCAAGCATTAATATTTAGGTCAGAGTTCTTAGTATTTCTCAAAGATAAAGCCTACAAGCTATAAAGATCTCAATATCACTCCAAATCAGGTAATCACAAGTAAAGAGAATACCTAGCTTGATCTCTTGCTACATCACCAATAGAAACATTAAGGCTTTTAAATGCCTCCTTCAATAGTACCAAGACCTTTCCTATATTACCTCCCTTGTCTGAGTCTAGATAACCCACGAAACGAAAGATGCCTAAAAAAAGTAGAAGTTTTTTCATCCCTTTTCAACTCACGGCTCATCATCCTACCCATTCTTCTATATCTAGCCATCTTACCTAACCTTCTTTTCTTAGCAGCATTTGGTTTAAATCCAAAACATTTTTTTATTTGGCTAATAACTATTAAGGCTCTGACCATTCCCTATAGATGTTTTCCTAGTCCTTTGTTGGCTTAGAACTTTTCTCGATTTTTTAATCCAATCTTAGTGCTACAAGATAGATGAATTGAATAATCGATAATTCTTTTTCGACAAATATGGCATTCATGAACTTAAAGGACTGAAAGGAAGGATCAAATCTCCTTTTCATGAGCTATATAAGATGCATCAATAGTCATGACATCTGTGATGTTTTCTCTTTACCTCAAGTATAAATACCCTACTATCTACAATAAACTTTAACTTTTGGTATAAAGAAGAGGGAGTGCCCTCATGGAATGAATCCAAGGTCTACCTAATAAATAATTATGTAGAGGCATAATATCTAGTACTTGGAACTCAACTTCATAAATGTAAGGGTCAGTTCTCAAAAGAACCATAATCACGCCAATCATTTCTTCTTTAGTACTATCGAAGGCGCAGACTATGGTATGACTGTTATTAATGTGCATAGCATCAATGGGCATCCTTTGAAGAGTAATTAAGGCAAGCACATTAAATGCAGAACCATTGTCGACCAATATCTTTAGCAAAGTATGTCCCTTATAATTAACATTGATATGGAAAGCCTTCACATTGCCCTTACTTCCAGATGGGATTTCATCAACACATAAAGCTATCAGCTAGTATGTTATCTGCTAATCTACCCATTTTAACCATAGATATATTTGCACCACATATGCCTAATTAAGGACTTTTAGCAAAGCCTTTCTATGCAGTTCCGAGATTAACAAGAGAGATAGCATTGATATCTTACCAGGTTGCTTGTTTAACTACTCAACAATTCTATACGCGTTATGCTTAATAAACTTTAAGAACTCTTTGACTTCTTTCTCACTCACTGGCTATTTTACTTCCTTTGAAATGGTCTCCATTAGAACTTTTGGTCCGCCATTAGTCTCTTTATTAGCCATTAATTTTCCTTTCTTAACTACGAGTAGAGCATAACATTTTCCACTCCTAATCATATGACAGACTCCTATCACAACATCAACTTGAGGACTTGGTTCTCCTACTATTGTAGTCTCAAACACATATTTCCATAAATTGCTTTATCATTTTATACGGAAAGGTGTGGGACCTTAATGATTATTTGTGAAACAGGTTTCATAGTTGTAGCACTAATAATGGACTCTTCATAGTAAATTACCATTGGTCTACTAACTCCATATAGAACCATCGTAAACCCTTCACCAACCATGTCTACTGATTTAACTATTGGCTCGTGCAATCCCTCATAAAACTCTATCTCTTTATTGTCCATCAACTTTTAAGCAACAGCTCTAAAATCATCAAATCTTTGTTATTGATGTCTATCTGTACCTTGAAACTCATCGTATTTCCCTGAATTACCTATTAAGATCTTTCTTTTTAGAATCGCTTTTGCTTTCACCAGAACTTTCCAAAGCATTTTCACAGAAATCTTTATTGTATCTACCCTTATCTTAACCTTACATGTTTTTCCACAATAACCATATTTATCTAAGGTTTAATATGATTGAGTAATGGATTTTCATCAATAGTAGTCCCAATTTGGTCTCAAACTTCAACTTCCCACCCTTAATAAAACTTCAAACCATTCTCTTAAATACTGGATAATTTTTTATTGGATGCCTTTGTGCACCCCCATGATACTTGCATTTAGATTG
This sequence comes from Adansonia gregorii, assembly GCA_038382025.1. Lineage (NCBI taxonomy): Eukaryota > Viridiplantae > Streptophyta > Magnoliopsida > Malvales > Malvaceae > Adansonia > Adansonia gregorii. The sequence goes on along the minus strand of JBBYHO010516542.1, from coordinate 16,899 downwards.
GTATCATACCATTTAAGGTAATAATGTTGTAAGAGTGTGACATAAATTAGAACTATCAATTGTCCCTGAAATAGCTATAGATACAAGTCATAATAAGACATTAAGATTGGGTTGAACTATTTTTGGTTGTATGCTAGCCTCCAAGTCTGGAGTTATTCACAACATTTTGAGCATTATGGTTATTTTGATTACTACTTTGTGTGTAAGAATATGCTAGGTTGTAAGCAGCGGTATACATGCAGAAGAGTAGATAAGTAAAAACTCGAACCCAGCCCAGATACTATAGGGTACTATGGATAATACGATGTAGAGTTTATAGGTGCATGATTTTTAAAGCTAACAGTGTTTACTTCTCCTTCATTCTTTTTCCCTGAGGTTAATTTCTTACTTTATGAAGTTTTTCCACTAGACATCTTGCCACTCTTAATGGAACTCTCATTCATTCATTTGAATGGTACCATATTCATAAATTTCTTAGTGGCATTATAAAGCAACCTCTTAAAAAACGTAGCCTTCAAAGTACCAAGGAAAATAATTACCATCTCCGTTTTTGTTAAGGGATGGCTTATTTATATAGCCTTATCCTTCCACCTTTAAGCATACTGCCTAAAACTCTCATTAGACATCTTTTTCATGTTCTATAATGACAACTTATCTAGTGCCCAATCCATGACATGCCCGTATGAGTCCAATAAAGCCCAAGCTAGATCCTACCATGGAGCAACTACTCTGGTTAAATTGTCCTAGGAACAATAAATCAATTACTTTTCATTGTTTTCATGCCTCTCCATTTTGCTACAATACATTCTTATGTGGGTAGTTAGACATGTGGTGCCATTTTATTTCTTGAAGTCTAGCATCTCAAATTTTGAAGGAAAGTTCAATCCAATTAACAAATCCAATTCTGTGGCATCAACGACCTCAAACCTATCAACTTTTTTTTATAGTTCTTAATAACTGCATTTGCTTTGTCATAGCATGCTTAGATACTTCTACCATAAGCCTTTTTAACAAACACGTTTATCACTTGTAATTGATGAGTTTACTAGAGTCAATCCCAAATCTAACCCCTTATTAATAATCACCCGTGGCACTACAACTTTAGGACATACATACACTACGAGAGTAAATCCAATAGATGGTAAGGCCTGAGACACTTCAACTGGAGGCACAATAATATTTACTTGTGCACCATTTATTGGTTCGATAGATTTTCCCTTTGGATCAATATCTTTAGTCTAAGAACCTGAGCCTCTAACTTTTTTTTACATTTACTGACCATTGTCATTAAGTCCATAATCTTGGTCAACTGTAACTTGAGTTTTTCTTGACCTATCATTATTCATTCTTATTTTTCTTCCATGTTCTCCATCCTAGTTGCAAAATTATGCTCCATGTTTCTAAGATGAGAATGAGTAGTGTATTTTTTTTGAATGGGTATCCTCACACTTTTCCTTATATTCGCACTATTTTCCCTTAAATAATAACACCAGATGTTAGAATCACATATTGTGATTATTATGTATGCTATGAAATGAATGCAAATGCACACATATATAAAAAAATGTGTCAGTACATGAATGCAATGAGATGAACAGTATGCAAACATGTTGAAGGCATTAGTTAAGGCTATAGTTCTAATATAAACTATCATCACCAAAGTCTAAGTCAATTATTACATCCATAAAATCCAGGTTGACATCTGTTCAATTATAGAAAATAGTTTGCATATAACCATGAGAGAAACTCAGTCGTCATTAGCTTTGCCCATCCACTAAGACAATGCTCAGCTTTTATTCTTCTGCTTTAATAGGAACATCCAATAATGATAGAGATCCAGGTTCCATCTTAACATTACTCTGAACTTGTAATCGAGTAAAGGCATAGTCATTCTTATTTAGACTTACCAACAAGCTAGCTGAAAGCTTAACTACCTATTTTGAACTCTTTTAAGCTCTAGCTCTCCATAGGTCCACTTTCTTGTTTAGTTATGCCACATTGGAGTCCTACTCCTCAAATGATTTACTAACTCTGACACTTCTAAAAACAAATCTAAGTCACTTGTCTTAATGAAGTTCTTCCATACATCGCTCTACATCATTTTTTTTCTTACTAATTTCCATCAATCGCCATAAACATACAGTTTGATTATATTTAAATTGTCCATTCTCAGATTCTAACCAAGCAATCTTTATTTAAAACACCATTCATTTTGACTCAAACTCATTCTTTGGTAGTTTAACCTCGGACGATGGTTCTCATAATAGAAGAATCAGATCTTTATCTTGTAATAATATAGTGTCATTAACTCAATTATCTCTTCTAACCTCTTAAGCCCGAGTCATATCATCTCTATATTGAGCTAACTGTATGTGATATGCTTTTCTCTATTCACTAGCCATAACTCGTATTCTTTTTATGTACCTATGTCATTCATAAAAAAGTATAATTCACCCAATTCATGAATCAGAGGAATAAATTATTGGGATTCAAATTGCCTTTGCACCAATAAGGGAGCATACCTTATACATGATGAGATGCCTAATAAGGGTAGCCAATGCCTTTGCCCATATTGGTATAGAATAACCCGAGAAAACATCTAAGGTTTTTTCCATGTGACATCCTCTTTCTTCAGGTTTTGAAATTCCAATACCCACTAATCCTAAGTATAGTCCAGTGACCAATCTTTTCTCAAGAACTTGGTAATAGGTGAGAATGTGTTTGCGTTCTTCTAAAAATGGCTATAGGCCCAAATTTACAACAATGGTGCACATCTAAGAAATTTACTCCTAGGTTTTTCATTTGCAAAAGTTTATGTACTAGATTGTCTAGGCTAAAATCACCATTAACCAATCGAAGAATCCACCACTGCTACATTAATAGGTCCCAAAGTCAGAAGACACACTACCAACCTATATATGGCTAATGCAAAAACATCTTTTTCTTATCCAATTTAAGGCACTCATCCATTAAGTCCCGTAATCTGTGCTATGGTATACAATTGCTTTAAACCTTTTGGACAACACATTCCTTAATCTAAGCCTTAAATGATTTGGTAATACTGGCCCACCATTTTTGAGTGTTGATGGACTAGACTCTTTGATATAAAGTAGATCAAGAATGACATGCTCAATGTGCAACTAGGTAGTGTACTCTTTAATAGTTAGAACCATATCATCCCTATTAGGAAGGAAGCACTGATATCCTAACTTCCACAATGAAGCTACCACCAGAGAAAACCCTTATCTACCTTAACCTGGACTAGCAATATGATATTTTTATACTTTTAGGTGAACAAATCTCTCTCAGTATTATCCCATTGATCCTTTATATCATGTAAGTCTAGTAAGTCATTATGCTAAAACTTGATATCAACCCTATTTAGAAATGGTGAGACGTGCCTTATTTCTAAAGCATCATTATGAAACTCTTTAGATTAAATTTTTACCATGGCATGTTTTTCCTCTATTGAGACAACACGTTCCCCTATATTGGATACTCTTGGAATGGACAGTGTCTTTTTTTTTTTTACCAATGGCCTTTGGATGTACTAAGGATGATGCACTATGCATGCAAAATGAACAACCAAGGCAAACGAAAGTATGGATTTGTTATTTATAGCATAACCTAAATATTCCAAATCGTCACAAGATTTTATTCTTAGGCTTAGCAACCTTTTAGAATTGAAGGGACACTCTTCCATTTGTAGCAGGGTATGTACCTAATAATCAAACTTTAAAAGGCTACCCTATTAATACATGTTTAGGGCACTGAATCCCTTTAGGACGCTATTCTTAGAACTGAGCTATCATTATATTTCTAGTGTCATCATTAGCCGTCAATCCAATAGCACAATGATAGGTTCAAATGTTTTCAACATTATGATGTTCATGGTACAGAAACCTTAAGGCATTCGTTCATCTCAGCTTAATTTTTTTCTAGACACATTTTAGCCAGAAACCCAATAGCCAAATGTAACGGATGTAAATATAATCTTGTATTGAGGGATATTCATGTGATGAAGTTTGCTCAATACCACTCGAGATTTAAACTTGAAAAAAAATAATACAAGAGAAGGTAAGAAGCATTTATCGATTGTACCTAAGCTTTGGGTTCTTTTACACTTTCAATATGGTTAACTAAGTTTGCCTCCTACAGATTATCATATACATGTTTAAGATGACCTCTAATGCACGTGGTCCTTAAATCGCTCTTTTCACATAAGAAGAACAATCGATGCACCTTGATCCTAGGCCCATCATAGGCTTACCAAAATAAGTTTAATTTGGGTGAGAACATTGCTCATGTTTATACAAACAAATCATGAAAACAAGAGTAATGCACTCCAAGGGCTTTAGCCGACCATGGGGGCTATAAGACATGAGATTGATTAATAACCCTAATAATCTTGTCTAGATCTTATATATCCTACTGGATGGTACCTAGTAATGATTCTAATGCTCATGCTAGTGAAGTGTGTGCTGGGAAAATATTCAAACCTGGATCCCATTTCATTTCCAATATATATATATATCAATCATTTTGCTTATTTTTATAAGTAAGCATAGCATCAAATTTTTATTTAAGCATTGCAATATGGTAGTGCACATAACAGTATCTACAATAATCAATCAAATAATCATAATAATAAATATTAAGGGGATTATAATTGAACATCAATTATAATGGAAAAAAAATCAAAAGTCGAATAATGTACAACTAGTTTAAGGCCTAACTCTCTAATATCCTAATGGAGTTGCCAGAAAGCTATCGTAATATATCGAGATATGAACCTTAAAAGATTAGAGTAGTCAACACTTTGAATCATCTAGGGCCCTAGCTGGTCAGATGAATCACTCATCTAAACCTCTTGTAACGAAATACGAGAGTGACTAGGTGAAGGAGTTACTATCAATCTTTTTTGGATAGGTGTGCTTAGTCTCTTATTAAAATCATTGATTAAAGAGTCACAAAACTCTAAAGGAACGATTTTATAGTCTACACATGCCAAAAATCTAAAAGTTGGTCTTGAGAGTCGATTACACCATAACTAAGGACTCGATCCCTCTTGTGATGCCCAATAAATTGGTGCCGACTAATTACACGTATCTAAATTTGTTTTTCTCAATTTCAATTATATGTATTCAATCACAATGCCCCTTTTATTTATCAAAATCAAAAAAATTTCACCAAAATAGAAAGCATGTATCCTAAGAGTCATACCAAGTATCAATGAGAGTAATTTATTATTAGTTCAAGGCTAGCTCAAATTTATAACTAAATCGGAGCGAAAATCATTTATAATGGAAAATTTCCATAAAATCCTTTGACTTTAAAAATATTCATTAATTCACTCTATTTTCAATATCTTTATCAAATTCGATTCCATTTAAGAAATCACAAAATAATACAATCGGACTAACTTAAATAAATCTGAACATTGAAAACAAGTTTTAAAATCAAGTTTAATTCAACTTGGAAACCTTAATGTGAGCCACTAAGGACCTTCTATAAGACTCCTAGAATTAGTTTTTAGGCATCTGAATACCTTGGAATAGTTGACACCAAAGCAGGAAAAACTTGAAAATAAGGGACATACTTCGCCTTTCTAGCTCTCTGAATTTATTCTAAATTATTCTTATCACATAAAATCACCAAATAAATTCTAGTGAATTTTGACTCAATTTACTTCAACCAAAAAAAATACTCAAAAATGCTAGAAAATTATTTTGGGTGTCACATGAATTTTTTTAATTGGATGCTATTGCATCGCACAACACGTCCAACAGATATTCCTTCTTGATTTTCTTTTAATTTGTTTGTAATACACACTGGACAAACCATATATGATTAGAAAACTTATTCACTCCATTTGAATTCAGAAATATAAAGAAAATACATAAAAATGAAATTCCTCATAACAATAGCTCATTTTACAACTTAGGTACTAAAATAAAGCCATTCAAATAGCTTATGTTTCTAGACTTGTTTTATTTGTCCGACCATGAAATCATTTGTTTCAAAAGCCCATCAAGTAGCTTAATCACAAGAAAAATAATAACAAAAATTCATAAGGTCTATAACCTATTCAAAAATATTTCTTTTTATGACACTGCCGTGTTAGACTACAATAATAGCTCTTACACAACTTGTGATAATGAAGCATTATGTCATTTTTTATCACCAAATATACTATATGAATGTCCTATATGAGGAAACAACAAAGACCTTTAAGCAACTCAACTTAGAACTATGATTTTCAACATTGGTGATATGCTTTAGAGACAAATAAATGTCTTCGCTTTTATTGCTTTTATTGATTATTACTTATTCTAGACAAGTAGGAGGCACACCAATGTCACTCACTTGTTTACTTTAACAAACACCAATAGTGACACTAAACATCATAATTTGACTTAGCCAAACATTCCTTAATAACCCATGTTAAGGCTCACTAAGTTTAGACTCAACAAGACACTTTAAAACACATAGAAAACATTATTATTAGCTCCAAATCAACTCTAAATCAGGCTATTTTGTTAAATATTCCCAAATTGTTCATAGAAAAACTTATAAAATAAAACTAGTCCTCCACTTACCCATTGATTAAGTTAAGACTTGTCCTTGAGGGTTTTTTTTAGAAAACAAGGTTTCTATACATCCTTACTTTTTAACATGCATTTCTACTAACATGTAGTACACTACCTAGTTTTATCAACTAATAAACCATAAACCTATTCTAACATAAGGGATTAACTATGGTTGATCAATCTTAAGCTATATATGCTTATCTAAACAAAAATTCTCTTTAAGCTCAATCATATAGTAACAAAGATCAAAGATCAAAGATCATACTTAGATTTTAGTTCGATAACATTTTTTAACACTCAAACATGCTTTTCAATCATTCAACATCATATTTCATCATTCAAGCACATGGTTTCATCAAAATAGATGTAAATTACAACTCACCTAAGTTGAATATAGCTAAACTCATCAAAACTTAATAAGATCAACACTAAATAAGCCAACCAAACCTAGATCAATGAGAACCTAAGTGATGGAATGCTATCTCCTCTCTTCTCTCTTCATTACGCTTAATAAGCTGGGATTTTATCTTTAAGCATTAGATTTAGGCTCAAATCACCTAAGTTCTAACTCATTTAAGCTAAACTTAGCTCGAAACCTTAAGATTAAGCTAATCTAAGGTAACCAAAGGTGATATCACATATCAAAGCTTGTTTGAATCTATCTTTAAGCTCTATTATCTTTAGTTTCAACTGACGTCAATTGAAATCATCAACATTCTTAACTAATTTCGAGTAATCAAACCTAAACCAAAGTTTTCTCTTTGGCTAAATCAAGTTTAAGATTTTTAAGCATATTTTCAAGTAAAATTCATTGGTCATTTAATCATGTTTAGAATATTGTAAAATCAAGTAATCCTAAGCTTAAATCCAAATCAAACGTAGATCATGAAGCATTAGGATTCTAAATACAAGAGAAAACACCATGGCCGAATAGCCTTTAAACTCCAAGAATCATGTTTCAAGCATCAAAAACATGAAATTAAATTGAAATTAACAAGAAAAGTTAGGAATAGTATATATTTCACACTTAATCTTCTACGAAAATAAGAATGAGAACTTGAAAGAATATTAAAGATCTAAGAAAAATATCTAAATGTTGAATAAAAAGTCTAAGGTCCCCAAAAAGATAATAGCTATAGGCTATTTATAGGCTAAGATTAATGAGCCAAGTAAGAGCATATTAAGCAAATGCTTTAATTCTGTTAAAGCTTGGTTTAACGATTATTGGTGTACAACTTTTTGTCATATTTAACTACCCTTGATATGCTCTTGTAAAAATGCAAATGAATGTTCTATCCAATAATGAAAATGTGTCCTAACAACGTCTTTTGGAAAAACCTAAAATTTTTTTTCTTAAACCTCTTTGATTAAGCCTTCGAAAACTCCTAGCATTTTAATTCCTAAGGTCATTTCATAAACCCATCTCGATTATGCTTTTTTAACCTTAGTTGCATGTTCAATTTTGTTTTGGTGTAATCAATTTTGAAATCCAAGTTGTAAAACTCTTCCAATTTCAAAATCTAACTCTAAGCTAAAAATTACCTTTCTACAATTGACTTTGCCTACAATTGACTATTACTATTTTGTTGACTTTTTAGTTTTAACTTCTAAAAAAAGTCACTTTTTTATCCAAATGTGATCAATAAACACTATTATCATCTTAATAGACTTCTGACTAAATTTAATCAAAATTAAACATACACAGCAAAATTAAACAAAAAAAACACCTAAATTTCCTTTGAATCTTCGGAAGAGACATACATGTGATCAGATTGCAATTTAAAAAATAGATTTACTAGAAATCATACCTGCCTAGAGACTCATATCTAAGCATGCCAATCCCTGAATGAATGCACCATGTGTTGATTACTATGATTTCTTCTTGAGGCCAAAAAAGGTCCAAGTGTTATACCTCTAACAGTTATCTATACAGATATCCATTGAAACCCTTATGAAGTTTGATGGTTTTTTTATGCTAGCCATAAGGTTTCTTAAACCTAACCATAAGATATATAACCTATAGGTTTTGATCTAAAGTGATCCGAAAATAATTCCCACACCTATTACACCAAAAAGAAGGAGAAATAGCTTTGTAAGAAAGTAGTTGTTTTTTGTAGATGCCTATAAATAGATCTAAAAATCATAATTCTTGATCCCAGTTAATCCTACTAAGATAGAAAATTGATTTTCTACCTTCATTGTGATCACTTTGAAAGCACTTGGAATACTAATCGTTATAAAGAGGCTTTGAGAAGTAGAGATTTTATGATTTAGCCAATTTCATAATATTTTGCAAACAATTAATCTCGTAATGCTAAAAAACTATTTTTCTATC
>JBBYHO010516521.1:0-19121 GCA_038382025.1 Adansonia gregorii | reverse complement strand
ACCCAGAAGTCACCCAAACCACACCCAAAGCTTCGTCTCAACCCCCTCTTTCCTTTTTCCACTTAGCTTTTCTAAAAATACGCAGAAAAACATAGATCTACATTTTAAATCCACAAAAAAAAAACCTCCCAAAAAATTTCCTTCCTTGACTCGTTGTCACCCGACTTGCAGATATGTTCTTCCCACCTATTCTTCTTCCTCGTCACCCAAACTGAACCCTATATCCTCCTTGATCATCCTAAAAACAAAATCACATTGTTTTCTCTCTCTTCTTATCCTTATTTTTAATATAGAATTTGATTTTGGTGTTGTTGTATTGATTATTTTTGCTGAAAGTGTAATTGATCAGTTGTAGGGTAATTATTTTATTTGGGGTTATTTTCCAAAAAATAAAAGCTATTCCGGGAGTTGGCATAATACCCATTCAGTAGGGTAGTGCTGAATGGCTATTCCGTCCACTCTCAAAATAAGCGCGGAATACCCCAAACCAAACTACCGAATGGCAAAGCCACTCACCCATCCAGAATAAGGCATGAACGAGATACCTATTCATGCCAACCAAACATGCTATTATATTTATGGATCACTTTCACTTTGTCATAGACAAAAAGCACTAGCACTACTTCCAAAACCATTCATGCCAACCAAACATGCGATTATATTTATGGATGACTTTCACTATTTGTCATAGACAAAAAACACTACTTCCAAAAGAATTTCAATGTTTCCCTTTTCAGAAAATAGTTAGAATTATTACTCACCAAATGCATTTTCAAGCAATAGAGAATGACATTTTCTGTTAAGCCAAGCAGCTGCAAGTTTCCCCTTCCTGCAATCAATGCAAGGATGCAGTTTCATGCGTATTTAATCAAACAGCCAACACCAAAGATTAAATGACAGCCCTGTCATCAGATCCAGATATTAGCAGCAGCAATTTCTCAATGCTCTCAAGCAGCAAAGAAAGAACAGTAAACATACAATTCAAAACAGTTTAATCCTAATCTATCTAAGATCCCAATAATCTAGTTATTTTATCGTACCACAGCAGCGAGTTCAAAGTTGATTACAAACAGGCTAAAAGAAACAAAGGCTTTCCTAAGGAGAGACCCTAAAAATATGAAAAGGATACAGTTTTGCGCACCTTTGCGATAAGAAAGTTCAGAAACACTCTATAAAAGAGGCCGCCGCTAGGGATTTAAATAGCAGCCGCAGCACAATGCTATGGCCACCATTTAGTGTTTTTGGCCCTCTCAGTTACAATCATGTCCAAGTGAAGGCCTTCGAGAAGCATGTGTAAAAAATCTCTTGGCCCATCATGCTATTTAGCGGTTGGCCCTCTCCGTTACAATCGTGTCCAAGTGAAAGCATCTAAGAAGCAAGTGTAAAAAATCTGGGCCCATCATGCTATTTAGCAGTTTTCGCCCTCTCCGTTAACTCACGTCCGAGCGAAAGCATTTGAGAAGCAAGTGTAAAAAAAACTCTTAGCCCATCATGCTATTTAGCGGTTTTGACACTCTCAAGTATAGTCATGTCCGAGTGAAGGCATTTGAGAAACAAGTGTAAAAAATCTCTCGGCCTACCATCATCCGAGGAATGGGACAAATTGGAAGCCAGGTGAGCCACCCAATGTCAAAATTAATCAGACTCGCCGAAGGTACCACATACTTAATTCATCCAAAATAAACATTCCTGATCACTTAATTATTCTGAAGGAAAAATTCCTAATAACTTGATTCATCTGAAGCATAACTTGTTAACTTAAATCCTTCAGAAGCAAAATTCCTGCTATTAGGCACATGTGCAGCCTGCATGGTGAACCAAAAGATAAATTTTATTAAAGCTTTCATGGATATTATCGGTCCAAAGACTTACGACAAAAGAGCAACGAGAAATGACCTTATTAAGGAGAGTTAATTATCCTGCCATTACATTTCTCTCCATTCAGATATAAAAGTTTCTTGTTTCCTATTTTGTTCTTGAATATAAATAATTCTCTTGGTATTTCCAAGTACTTAAACCTACGATGAGGTAAACACTCCTATTTTCTTTATGATGTATTGCAACATTCATTGCCCAAGATCTCCCAACTCTAAGAAATCTCCTTGCACAGTTGATGATAGTAACTCGTTGGTAGTCAGCTGAGACCCCGCCTGCATAACAGCCACGACACAGAAAAACTTGTTCAATTTGGGGAAAGACCGCATCATCTGCTAAAATTTTCAACAAGCTAAGCACATAGGGAGTTCAGACTTCAGAGAGTGAAAATTTCACTAGAGATGTAGAACAAACAAATATGGCAAAAACAGGGGGGTTATCTGGTTTGTAATTTGTGAGGAACTCAAAAGATTGGATTAACCTCCGTTTTAATTCTTAAAAAAAAGAAAAAAAAAACATCCCTCTTCTTTTAATGTTCAACAATGACACGAAAAACAGCAACACAAGCATTTTAGCAAGAACAATTACCTCATAATCCTCTATATCTATTTAGCAAGACATTGAAAATGCCGACAGTGTATAAAGTTCTGCAACATTTTTTTAATCAAAAGAACTGAGGGCTTATCTTTACATGGAAAACAAAATTGAAGTTATAAGATATGCATTTGAGATTTGAAATACCCTCACAACATGTCAGAAAAAGCAAAAGAAAATGTATTGCAAAAGCCATGTTTGGTAGCACAAATAAAATGATCTGCAAAATGAAAAAAGAAAATGGCAGAATATAACTTCCATGACAATAAAATATGGTCAGAACATGTTACCAGCTCATTGGGCCAGTCCGGTGGGATGCTTGAAGGAAACTCTAAACTGGCAACAGTATCAGGTGTATTTGCTAATAGGTCATCAAGCTCTTTGGTGAGGTCATCATCATTAATTTCAGCTTCGAGAATGTTAGGTGTAAGAGATAGATTGAGGTTAATACCAATGTGTTGTGGAGCTGAAACACTCTCTGATACACTATGAACGGCATGAGATTTGGCAAATACTCGGCATAGCACAAAGGAAGCCTGCAGAAGGTAGAGACATCATTTTCATGAAAGTAACAGCCCCAGACCCTTCCCCAACCTTGAAACTAATCTAAGCACAGGTTCACACGTTTGGCATAATGTATATAAAAAACAAGCATAATTAAATACAACAAAGTTCTTATTTCAGAGAGAGTATGCACATAAAAATTAGAAGTTACTAAGATTTCACTAGAATACTAGGGCAGAAATTCTATTTATTGAGGACTCAGAACACTCCAATTTGAACGGATAAAACTTTCTTCATTGACAGAATAAAAACAACAACCAAATAATTTCATGTGATATTTCAGAAAAAAAAGAACCATTTGCATCTATTTTCCTTACCAACTGAACACAAAACCAAGATTATGTTCGCTATAATGATGCATCATCCAAAGCATTTTAGATAAACATACAAACAAGTTGGGCACAATTAATCCACTGAAATTCTAGGAAAATTCAAGTTAGTCTTGAATATCCTTTTCGCCCCACAAAATATCTATTGAAAAGATTCACAGTCGATTTAAAGCATAAGAAAAGGGTACGGGGGTTTTAGAACATTGAAGAGAGAGCATTAAAAACAAGCTAAAGAAGATAGCTTTGCTGGAGACTGAAGAAGAAACAATTAAATCTGCAATAGTAACAAAATTTGTCAGTTCCATTTTATCACTACCTACCAAAATATTACCCCCCCACAAAAACTTTTTCCCTTTTTTTTTTTTACCTTTAGATGATGAAGGAGAGCATATTCGTACATAATCCAAGGAGTCCTGACCGCTGCCTTAATCGAATCAACCTCATAAAATACAAATTTAGTTCTAGTCCCCAATACAAAATCTTCTCCATTAAACACAGCCCTAATGTTTCCCATTTTCCTCCAAAACCCTCCCTTTGCCCTTCTCCACTCCACCCGTCCTCTATTCTCCGTATAGCAAAACCAGTGCCTTTTTCTCCCCTGATATCCGTGCACAAAGCACGCGTCCTCCGGCAAATCAGACGGCGCATAATCGTACAAGTTAAGCTCCCTTATCAAATCGTAGCTATGCACATCAGCAGGATCGGCGGAGACGGAGTTATTTTTCCCGGTGAGATACTGGTTAAGAAGCTCCTCCTCAGAAGGGTAAAATCGGCAACCTGGTGGAAGACGACAAATCGGCCTCGTTCTGGATGACTCTCCCCCTCCAACTCCCATCAACGACAGAATTGAATCTTGATTTTTAAACATTTTGGTAATTTTTCTCTCTTTGTCGAATCAGGAAAAGAAATAATTTTTTGCTAGGGTTTTTCTTTTTATTTAGGGAATGAAAGGGCACTTAATGTGGCTGGGGTTTTGGGCTTTTTTGGGGAAGCAAGTTAACTTTGATTTGTTGGGTATTACACGTGGAGAGATTTCATTCGCTATAATGCGTAAACTCGGTGACGGCGGAACTAAACGACGGATCCTTAGATTTGGTCATTAATGGAATATAGGGAAGAAACTACCGTTACGTTTGCTAAAGGTTGAAAACTCAATGATTCAAACCTGTCAGTCGCTTCAGTTAGATTGTTTTTAGGTAGTTTGAAAAAATTGGTAATACGTAGCAAGTTCAGTTAGGTAGTACGAAAATATTGGTAATACATGGCAATATTTTAAAGTAGCCAACTGGCGATAGTTTTCGGCTAAGTTGGCCTGCACTAGACGCAAGAGCTGACACGTGGCTCAATCACAAACCGAGTATATTAATTACTACCACGTCAATACTAGGAAAGACAACAAAGAAGCATGCTGCGAACATGGGGACAAAATGTCCAAAGTCAATACTGTCCGAAATCCGGGAAAAATCTTTTTTTTTTTTAATTTAAAATTTGTATATTATTCTATAAGATGGCCGGCTTTAGCAAGGCCGAGCCATATTAGCCCAGAAAACTTCAACTATAAATTAATTTCCATACCAAAATCAGAAGCAAACAACCAGTGCCAGTTGGCAGTCATTAAGTCTTTTATGATTTTATGTTTCTGGGTTTTGTTATTCATAGTCCAATGAATTACCTGTTTCAATCAAATGGGTTTCTAACAAAGCGAGTGCGGATAGTGGAATGAAAAGAGAAATGCGTTACCTGTTTGATAGTTTGGTTAAATAATTTATAATAGTTAGGCTTAATAATATTAAATATAATTATATAAATATAAATTGATAAATAAATTAATAAACAACCTGATTTAAATAGATATTTAAAAATTTTATAATATTAATTATTAACATATTATAATTTATATAAATATAAAAATTTTTAAATATAATAAAATACACAAATATAATATAAATATATAAAATAAAAAACTAGCCTAATTCTCACTCATACGTTGCGAGGTTTGGCATAAGGATTGAGGTGTTTGGTTGGTGGGAATGTCCTTCTCAATTTTCTTGTAGACATCGCTTGCCCAGAAGTAAGACAATAAAATTAATGGTAATAGTAGGTGAGACATAAAATGGCTGGGTCAGCGTCAAAATTTAAGGTTCAAATGGAGGAAGAAACGGCGGCCATGAACTCCTCATCTGATTCAAGAGCATGCATTGAATGAGCCGGAAGGCAAACCTCCAAGTCTATACTGCCTCCACCTACCCGTCCTGGATACGATGAAACTTTCCCATCAAACTTATGAGCATATCCACTTCTAAGTGTCAGTGCTTTCCCCAATCCAAACTCGTTTCCATACTTGTTGAACCTTGGGGAGCTTCCCATCATCACACTTTGTGGATCAAAAAGCTGAGCAATCTGGTAAATGAAAGGTGAACGAAGCCAGTTATTGACAAAGCCACGCACAGATTTGTTCGTGTGGTTAACCACGGCTTGGTGCAATTGCCAAGCAGCCCAACCGAGATCATGTTCAAGCAGCTCACCAGCACTGGTCAATGCTCTCACAGCTTGGATTGAGTTCCCAAAGTAATCTGGGGACAAAGGTGGTTCCAGTCTTGACCTGTTGTTTATGGCCAACCTGCAGCCAGTGACCGTCTCCCTTGGGAAGCGGCGTGCCTTCGTTATGGACCTCCAGACAAAGGCGGATAAAGACTGGAAGGAGGAGATTTTGTTGGTGTTATATTCTGAATTAGCCCTTTCTTTAAGTTTCGCTATGGACTCTGCTGAGAAGTGGAACATTCTCTCTAAAAGTTGGGGTGCTTCAAATCTGCTGATAAACTCATCCTGGTGAGTGAAAGGAAGGCTTAGTAACGGGCCATGACACTCCGGAAACCACCTCTCCAACAAAGGGGGGCGAGAGATTTTGATATTATCTCCCTGAGCTTGAAATATTTCGGACAATGTGTTGAAGAAATGCCAGAAGGAGCTTCCATCCCCAAGAGCATGGTTCATAGAACACCCTATGAAAACCCCATCTACCAGTTCTGTAACCTGAATCGATAGCAAAGGGCTGGTGTGACCATCATGGTTGACTGCTCTGTCATGGTCGAAGAATGACTGAACAACCACCGGCACATAAGTAGGGGAAATAATGTCGGAAACTGTTAGGTCAACCGCTGCGTGAATGAATTTGGCTCCAGGGCTGTTTATGCAATCAACAAAGACGAGATAAGAAGGTGGGTTTTCTTCTCTTGTCGTTGCAAGGCGACCTGCCAGGGGGTAGAAATGAACGAGGGCGAGGGAGAGTGATTTCTTGAGCCTCTCCAAGATATTCTTGATCAAGTCTTCTTCACAATCCTCCGGCGGGGGCTTGGCAAAGAGAAGGCCCTTTTGGATATACTGTACGGAAAGCATGACTAAATCCCATGGTGTCAGATAGAAGAGCTGTTCTGATTCTTCAGAAACATGCAGTGGTCTAACAAAAAATTCTGAGATGATTCGAACTGTTGATGGGTTCATTTTCTTTTCTTGCTCAAAGGGGAAGTTGGTAAATCAATTTTGCTTGGCTATCTACCACTGTCTACTTTAGCTTCACAGCTTGGCTTTAAGTAGTGGTAGAATTGCTGGTGAGCTTCCTTTGTCATATATTGAAGTCAATGTTGTTTATACAGATGTACCTTAATATTTTTAATACTTGTACTTGTCATTGATGTATTATTGGTTAAGAATATGTTACGATTATATTATAATTCATATACTATATTGAATAAATTTGAGTCTATATATAATATGCAAAAATTGCGTAAATAAAAGGGGTTACCCATCTTTTTAAACCAAATAAAATAAGTGTGTGTTAAGATCATTTATTTTTATTTTTATTATTGATGTTGTAGTTCTTAAAAATGAATTTCTTTTATAAATATGACATCTAATTAGCGTGGATATGCATGAAATATATGATAAAATTAATATGTTAAAATAGTTTTATTGATCAGTTATTTCATGTAGGTTTGAATCAAAAGTCTAATTCTTACAACCACCTAGCGTAATTGTTCAGAGTAAGCTAGAGTTTATATATAAATTTGGGTTCAATTCAGAACTCTTCCCCTTTCCCTATTATCAAAGAGAAAAAACAAAATGTCATATGTTAGGATTTTTTTAAATATATATTAGATTATATTTTAAAAAAATACAATCAAACTTATTTCTACCAAACCAAATAACGTCAAAAGTCCTTCTGAACAGAAAAAAAAAAAAAAAAAAAACTACAATTTTCTTAACATGAAACCTTTTGGTAGTCAAAGGTGCGAGTTCCCCCGCATGCGGCTCAAGTGGGGAAGGCCATTTCCTATCTTATTCGTGATTACAATATTTTGACCATTGATTATTAGTTTGAACTGCCAGCATTTTCATTTTGTTTTCGTATGGCAAGTTGCATAACGAAGTTGCTAGGAATCTAAGTGCAGACGATTTTCTACCACCCACCTACCCAATACTGAAAAAACAGGTTCTGATTTTCATTTTGACTGTGAATTTTCCTCCATGGATGACAAAATATTAAGTAAGAAATTGGTTTTTTTCACCAAGCACCTAGGAATTTTCCCCTTTATTCCCAAGTCAAAAACTATTCCGCAAGCAAAACGTACTCTGTTTAAAACATTGGATAAAAGGCATTGCACCATCGGTTGGGAAATGCCTGCAGTCCGAAAATTTGAGCATTAAAGCGGCATTGTAAGGTCCTACTTTCCTCCATTATTTTTTATGGCTAATCATAATTCAAAAGAATTAACTTTTACTATTAATAAATAAACCCAGCACATATAAATTATAATATATTAAAAAATAATAAACTGAATGTAGCATGAATTATAATAATTATTGCATTAAAAAATAATAAACCGGACGTTAATTCAGTTTTGTACAGCTCAAGGAGCCCTTACTTGCTGGATGCAATGATCGTGGACAAACTGCGGCCATATATTACTTATTAGTGATTACTCTTGGCTAATGGACGCCAGATGCTTCCCTCATGATTTTCGTCGCAAAATTCATCGCATAGTAATCCGAGTCGGTCCACTACCCCCAAAGATCCGCGTGACTATGGGAAGGAAAATTCATCTTGTCCGCGCGCCCTGGAGTGGGGAGATCAAGGATCCGGGGTATTTTACGTACACGGTAGCATGATGGGATTAAGAAACTAAACTATAAGCTTTTTTTTTTGTCTTTTTTAGTGGAACTCCAACAATCAGTCATCACTAACTTGTTACAACACTGTTGGTTAAGATATGTAGCATCTTCTTCATAAGCATAGTAAAACCTGACCGAAAAAACTTTGAAAGCATGTCAATAGAAGTAATGAAAACTAAAAGAACGTTTCAATGACAATACGTTATCAATAACAAGCCAAACCACAAAAAAAAAAAAAAAATTGTCTAGCAAGTATTAGAATCCCTAAAACCACCAAAAACAACACATAGATAAATGTTCCAAACTTCAACCCTGCAAAACTAGGATAAGATAAGCCCAGTGTTGATGAAGGGTCTAGCAACTTCTTTGCAAAGATAATAGACCCAAATTTACGGTTACTCATGAGAGATGGTTATCATTCAGGGATAGTGAAGCCAATTGGTCAGCTGGGTTGTTAACCTGTGACTGAGCAGCAGCAGCAACACTCCGCAACACATCCAAGGCCTCTGCTACTTTAGCCTTCAAAGCTTCGGGTGACTCGAGCAGATGCAAAACCTCAGTTTGGTCCATCTCCAGAAGCATGCCTGTAACCTTGGCCGCCGAATCATGCTCAAGCCGTTCCACAAGGGGGTACAAGCTTTCACCCAGCATCTGCCCAGCCAGTCACAAATTGAAAATATAAAGATCTTGAAGCTAATTAAATCAAACAAAATAAATACCAACCGTCATAGAAAACAACAAAACAACTCACCGTCCTCTGCTGCTCAGGCGTCGCATTAGCAAGAGCTGTAGCCAAAGGTGGAATAGGCATAGGCTGTCCGATGCCAGCATCTTGCAAGGGCATGCCGCCCATATCATATTGAACAGAAAGCATGCCTAAACCAACGCTTGACATTGGAACTTCAGGAATGTTACGACCAGGCGCGTAACGATAGCCACGTCCCCTAGGCAGCATCTGGAACAAGTTGGATGAATTAGAGCAAAAGACTTCAGCCCAAGTATAAGCATGAAATGGAGGCTAGAACACATGCATACAACTTACCGGCTGCTGCATCAATGGCTGCTGAGTCTGTTGCAATGGGCCTGCTCCTCGTCGTCCCCCTGGGCGCTGGCCCTGCTGTCCATGCTGTACCATGGGAACAAAGAAATTTGGTACAGGGGGGCCACCGGGCCTCATCCCAGGAACCAGTTGCTGCTGATAACCAAAACCAGCCTAGAATAGATAACATAAGGAAACAAGCATTTTCAGATTCAAAAATCCTCAACACAGTGCAAGCAGTGTTACCTATATAAAACCAAGTACAGGTATAGAATAATACTAACACAATCATAATTATACATAGGATGGGCTACGCATGATTGGCAGGGGGATAGTAGCAGGGATTCTTCTCAATAAAATCAAATAATCCAAAGATCCAAAAGAACAACAACTCAAGTTAAGAGGATGGACAAGGAGTAAATATATATTACTTGTGGAATAATCCAGACATCCAAAAGAACAGCAAGTCAAGTTAATAGGATGGACAAGGAGTAAATATATATTACTTGTGGAGGAATGATAGCCGGAGGTGCTTGCCCATATAAAAATTGTTGGCCAAGACCTGGACCACCAGAAGGGTACATTGGCATACGAGGAGCAACCGAATGGATAGCAAGTGGTCTCATCTGAGAAAACTGAGCCTGAATACAATAAAACAAACATATGTGAGAATACTAATTGAAATGCATATTGATTCAAAGAACTATCTGAAACACTTAAATCTCAATCATTAAGAATATGAACTTGACAAGAATTTCAGAGATATCAAACACGTCCCTTTATCATGTTAACAAACAAGACCAAAGAAAAACGCCAAAGTAAAAGTAAGAGCAAATGGGCCAAGAAACTCTCCTCGATCATATTACCTGTAGCATTGCCCTTCTCTCTTCTTGCCTTTGGGCAAATGCAACATAAAGTGGTTTGCTAACAACCAATTTATGATTCATCTCAGCAAGCTGTAGATGGATAGCAACACGTAATTAGATTATAATCTCATATCCAGATGACCACCCAAGGGGAAAAAGGAATTCAGACTTACAGCACGGGATGCTTCTTCAGGGGTTGAAAATGCAACAAAGCCAGAGCCCTTACTAATTCCACTAGGGTCCCGCATAACCTATAAAATTTGGAAAGAAACAAGGACAATAACATAAATATCAAGAGAAATACAGTAACTGTAGTGCGAACATGCTAAAAATCTAGAAGAATTCACAAACCTTGCATGAAGTAATGTTACCAAACTGCGAAAACAGTTCCTTCAGCTTTTCATCATCAATACCATCATCTAAGTTTTTAATGTATAAATTCATACCCTGAAATTTATCAGCAGCTTCCTTCATAGTTTGCTCAAATCGAGCTTTTAGCTCAAGCTCTCTTTCAGATTTTTTCTGGGCTTTTCCCACATACCATTCTTTCTCTTCAAATTTCTTTCCATTAAGAGCTTCAACAGCTTTAGCAGCATCATCAGCATTTTCAAAGTTGACAAATCCAAAACACTTTGATTTCCCATCTACATGCCTCATAACTACAGCACTAGTAATCCCACCATACTCACCAAAAATTGTTTTTAAGTCTTCATCTGTCGTAGACTCAGAAAGATTTTTCACATAAACATTATTGAATTTTGTCTTATTCAATGCAGTCTCTCTTTCCTGCTTACGAAGGAAATGTCCAACATAGACCTGCTTGTCATTAATCAACATACCATTTAATTTATCAATTGCATTTTGAGCAGATTCTTCATTGTCAAATTGTACAAAACCATAGCCTTTGGACTGGCCAGAACCATCAGTAGATATCTTGCAAGAAATAATGTTGCCAAATGATGAAAATGTATCATGTAATGCTTTCTGGTCAATAGACTTGTCCAGATTCTGCAGTCAAAAAACAAAAATTAAATGTATAGTTGTCCATAAAAAGCTAATTATATCATTTTTTGGTCGAGAAGTTACACTTGCATGTGAATGGTTGCAATAAATAGAAAGAAGGAAGTCAAAGAAAGGTTCAGTTGCAAATCTATCTGTACCAAAACTGAGCACACAGAGGGAGAGTTTAAACAGGCAAGAGCAAAAAGTCCAAAAGCCCTAAGAAAATCGGACTTAAAAGACCATTCTTCTGATTTCAGAAGAGGAAAATCCTTACGAGCAAAACAGGAATCAAGATGGAAGAAAGAAAGGGAAAAACAAACAAATGGCAAAGACTCGAAGGACATTAATACCTTGATAAATATGTTTCCAGTACCACTCTTACGAAGACTAGGGTCACGCTGAGAATACATGATTCGAATAGGCTTATTATTCAGTGGAGCGAAATTAAGTAGATCCAATGCCCTAGCCGCTGCACACAAGAACAACAAAAAGGCACTATTAATTACTTTGAACAATCAAAAGAAAGAATTGATGCTCCCAAATGATGATTACCTAAAACATGAACTTCAAAGAAATAATAGTGGAGCTTCGTTTATTTTTTTTAGAATTAATTTATAACACAGAAGTCCAAACAACTCTTTGGAGGATAATGCAAGGTTATATTGGCAAAACTATCAAAACTCAAATGTGCACAGATACTTTCTTATATAAAAGGACTAAGTATATCATGCGCAAATCCAAAGCCAAATATAACTCAGGTCGGTGCTTCAACTAACTTATATTCCAATGTACTAAAAAGATTACCAGTTTGCCATTGAAGGGAATTGGAAAATCACGTGGATGCTATGGTGCACTTCAAATTTGCAATTAAATTAGTTTATTAAACAATCAGCTATAACAGATTCCTAATTAAAGTAAGTTCTTCTTTTTTTGAATATTGAAATTAAAGTATATTCATCAATATCTACACTCACTACATCATAGTTTTCAAATAACCATATATTCATAAAACTTCCAAAAAATCAATAATCTACTTTCACATTCCAAGAGAATTCAGTCAAACTAACTAATACACAGCCTTAATTAATAATTAATAAAGAATAATTTTTTACAGTCAAGTAGAAGTCTAACCATCACGAGGATTGCCATAGTTGACGTAGCCATATCCGAGGGAGCGGCCGGTTGCCATGTCCCGGCAAACCCTTACTGAGACGACCTGAGCCACTTGGCCAAACAATTGCAAGAGTTGCGCATCGGTAACGGTAGCATCAAGATCCCCAACGTACAGTGATGTCAGTATGAACTGCGCACCTCCGGGCCCAGGACCGACGGCGTTTTGCCCGGAAATCGGCGCCTGATGCTGAACCTGAATCTGCGCCATCCACAAAAACCCTAACTCTATTGGATCCTTCAACTTTTTTCGGTTTTCTTCTTTTTTTATTTTTTTCCTTTTTTTCCCTCTCCTCTTGTAATTCGATCAAATCTATAGATGAACAAAAAAAAAGAAAGAGCAGATTTTAGAACTAAGTAATAGAGGAAAAAAGAGAGTCCAATTTTTGGGGATAAAGGAGGAGAGGGAGGGATAAATAGGGGATAGAATCGTCGGAGATCCGGAGGAGAACCGGAAAGGGAGGCGACGACAACGGCGGAGAAAAAAAGAATTCTGGAGAAATTTTTTGGATTTTTTTTAATAGTAAATAAAAAATATTGGGAGGGCAGAAGAAACTGCACCGCACCGGCAATGAATTAACAGTGTCGTTTTTATAGGGAGGAAAGTTCGGATGAAACCCTATTTAGTTTCTGAAGGTGGATCACCCCCGTTTAATCTTTTGATGGAAAACAAATACCATCCGTCCGATGAACGTAGCAAAAAATCAGGTGCTTGCGTGACTATGGGGTAGTTAATGACAAGTGGCAATATCAGCCATAAAAAACTATATGAAGCTTCTTCCCCTTAGCCCTTGCGTTCTTTTCTTTTTTTTTTTTTTTTCTTTTTTACGTCATCAATGGACTTTGTTGTTGGCCAACTGTTTTAGAAACACTGACACAATAGTTTTCGAGAATTTTAACGTTTTTGGTCCTTTCACTTTTGTTTTTTTCTTCCATGTTTTCTTTTTTTTATTTATTATTTTTATTATTACATGTTCTTCGCCTTAACCAGTAAGTTACGTCATTGGTTATTTTTTTAATGGAAAAAAATGAAAATAAAAGGGCGTTTGAGCTGTTTTTCAACAATGTTTATCATGCAATGAGTCAAATTAGGCAATCATTTTTTTATAAAAAAAAACGTTAGTATATGTTTAGTGATTTAAAAGTGATATTAATATAAAAATAAAATTAATTAAATCATATATTAAATTTAATTTTTTAAAAAATAATAATTAAATAATAATTTTTTATATTTTCGATATTCGTTAATTGAAATTTTTTATTTAAAAAAATTAAAAAATATGACTAGACATTGATAGGACACCATTTAAGAAAAATGCTGCAAATAACTTTTTTTTTTTAAAATTAATAAAAATATTATATTAAATTTTAAAACAATTAAAAATAATTGTTAAATAATTTTCAATCAATAATTATAGGAAACCATTCACTGAATTATTTTAACTTTTATTTATAACCAAATGATATATTTTTTTTATTGATAAGATTTAAATTATCAAATTATAACACACAAATATGCAAAAATCCATCAATTAAAAGCATGAATTTCATTTAATATTTTTTTAGATTTTATATAATTGAAAATTATAATTGATTAATTGTAATTATATTTATAGATAATACTCTCTATTACTGAATTGGCATTTGTTTAAGAATAAAATATGGATAAATAAATTAAAATAAAAATACTAGCATTGCCTAAAACAAAAAATAAAAATAACAAAGCAAAGCGGGTCAGATACTGAAATTCTGAAAGCTCGTATTCGGGTCGGAACTCAGATGTGGACTTATCGGTATTTGCACCCGAAGCGGCCGGCCGACATGCGGAGGCTAGCTTGGCCCATTTAACAAGGTCTGTTATGCTTATCCAAGAAATGGTTCAGTGATTTTACAGGTTTGGCCCTCTTGGGCCCGCTGACCTATTGGGCCCTGTGGGTTTGCTCAATCTTAGTAGTGGTATTACAGCACCGAACGAAGTATTTCCTTTCCTAAAGCTAGAAATTTGTACACCTATTTTATGGATGAAAAAGTGACTTTAGGAAAAAGGAAAATGCATAATTTTTTAAAAACGATTTTCTTAATGAATGTTCTAAATGTGATCTTTAATATTATTATATATAATAAGATATTTCACCCAAATGCATTAAAAATGTATAAAATCTTTAATTATCATATTTAATTAATGTTATTACTGTAAATAGTAGATTACAAAAACTTTAAAAAATATCTTAATTGCACTTGTTAACAAAATTACTTTTTAAAAAATATTATTATAAAGCATTGAAAGACACAAATATCTCTATTTTATTATTTGATATTTTAATTTTTTTATAATTTTTTCAATTGAATAAATATTATTAGACTCGTAACATCAAATCTAATCAAAATTTATAATCGCATGGGTTTGATTCCATAAAAGTTATCGTGGATTGTTGACATGTTGAATCACAATCACCCAATTTTAATTTATAATAAATAAATAAATAAAAGTTACTCAAATTATTAAACTTGGGCAAATTTGACTTATTTAAGTAAGAATATAAAAGATGTTGATGATCTCCTTGATTTTATTTTTCGGTGCATTAAGAGCGAAACACAAGCTTGTACGAAAATAGGATCTAGGCTTAGCTATTCCCGTAAGTCCTCCTGCAAAGGACTAAGTATTGCAAGATTTCAACTTATGAAATATCAAAGTGTCCTTTATGAGCTTAAATTAGCTAATCAATGGGCACAAGAATTGGATTCTCTTGAAGCGGTTGCAATATGTTATTTGTCGCCGGCAAGAAATATTCAAATTCAACAATAATATTCCTGAATCCATTATCCCATTTACATTCTAATCCAATCAAAATAGCATAAATCTCTACATAATAATCAAACCCCATCCCATGTTTACTTTAGCCCTCACTGTCTTTGAAAAATCCACCAAAAGTTAACACAACCGAATTATTTTCTAATCTTAATAATTCTTGTATTTATGTTAGATATTTTATTTTTAATGTACAAAAATGTAATTTAAAGATTAGTTAAATATAAATGCCCTTATTATTATATATTAAATTTAATTAAAAAAGATGCAAATTCTTTATCACTATTTATATTTCAACCACTGCCATGAATTTCCCTCCCAAATCCCAAACCTAGGTTGGGTAATGTATCAACATCTGACCCACAAAACACTATCAAACTTTTATTTGTTAAATTATTATAAATATATAAATGGACGTCATTAAATCACCAGTAATAAAGTAGATGGATATAGTGTTGTAACTTTAAAGAAGTCTTCCAAGCAACAGAATAATAACATGACAGATCATGCAGTTTAATTTATTATTTTGAGAGAACAACCCACGATTTGCTCCTCAATTTTTTGAGAAAGGATCAAAAAACCCTTTAAGGCGATGAAATGAATGGTAAGAAGTAAATGCGTGGACTTCGGTGTCCGAAGGTCGACTACTGCTTTTAACCTAAAAGCTTTTCATTTCAAGAAGTTTCTACCCCTGTAGTCTAAAGGAGGATCACGCAAGGAAACAAAACAACTCACTGATCAGCTACTCAGCGGCAGAGAGATCGAATTTTGAAGAGTGATTTAAACCTGCTTTGGTTTCTAGTGAGGAATAAATAAGCAGTAGAGTACAAGGAGACAACTTTGTCTTGATTTCTTCTTAATTCCCCAAACAAAAGAAAAGAAAGAAAACGCTATTCAATAAGCATTTGATCATCGTCATCAAAAGCAGATCATAATGGGAACAGAATTTTGGTTTTCTAGCAGTATTCCAAAGTCCAAACCCCTTCATCTGCTTTCCGGGTGCAACGGGAATAGCTCCAGAGTTCTATTTTCCTTTTCCAAGTGCTCAAATGACCAACTCCTGCACTTCCTCTTAAATGGACTATCTTCCTCTCTGTCCATTATTTCCACCTATAAAACGATGCATGGTCACAATTTGATAAGCTTTATTTTCATAAAAAGGAAAAATAAAAATGGAAAAAGAGCGGAAAACTAACCGAAAATATAATTAAATCAAGGGATTTTGGTTTTAGTAGGGCGTACCCTAGAATCCAAAGTTATGGTAGTAATGGGAGCTGAGTTTCTAGGACTCCGACAAGGGCCAAGGCCAAGGCTGTTGCGCTTCTGCTTTTGTCTCTCGCGTGCTTTGTGGTTTTGGAACCAGTAGAAAACGTTCTTGCCTTCGATCTTGCCGAACTTTCCTAGCCGAACAGTGATTTGTTCTATTTGTTGTGCATTTGGAGTTCGCAATCCACCTTTATACAGCATCTCCAAAATCCCTATCTGCTCCTGCGTCGGAGTCCACCGCGTACCTCCTGGGTGAGTCTCCACCTGGATGATAAAAGTTTCTGCTTCATAATTCTTTATTTGATTGAATTTCCATTATCAATATAACTTAAACTGGTAATTACACCACGTCGTGAGAGATCAGGAGATCTTAATTAAGTTGATAATTTTCATCTTTCTCCTCTAAATACCGTCGAAAAAGGGGTTTCTCCGTGCCATTTCCATTATTGTACATATTTTTTAGCCACTCGGACGTAGGTTAATGACACAATGGTTTTATTTATTGTGGAGTAAGATGTAAGAGTGAAGGTACCTGAGGAGAATCTCGCTTATCGTCGGAGGGGCCAAGCTTTCTAGGGCCACTTTCGGGTCTAATGAAGCTTTTAAGGTCGAAAGAGGAGACGTTATGATCGGTGGAGGAGGCCTGAAGCTTGGGAGCAAGAGGGCGAAAACCCTTGCAGCTGCCAAGCGAGAGGGATGGTTCGTACTCCCAGAATCCACGCGTCAACTGATGTACCTTCATTTTTCCCATGGTGAAGGAGTAACGACGAAGAGTGGTTAATTATATAGAAGATGAGAGGAAAGCAAACAAAAAAAAAAAAGATGAAGCTTAAAGCAAACAAACAGACAAAAAAAATTAAAAAGAAAGTGGGAAATGAGGGGGTGCTTGAAGAACCAAGACCAAATGATGAGGTGAGGTTGACTTGTGATTTAAAAAGCCAAAGAAAATTTATAAAAAAGGAAAAAACAGAGAGAAAAAGGAAAGTATGGAAATATTGAAGAGAGATACATCACATAAAATGGGAGAAAATAAGGATTTTGTAAATCAATGTCCAATCTTAAGAATATCATACAAAACAAAAATTAGAAGTCTAATTTAATTTATATAATTATTTTTAAAAAATAATATTTAAATAATATATTTAATTTTTTTATTTTTAAACTTTAATTTTCATATAATTTTTATAAATTACGATTTTAGACATAAGTACGGGAGTGAATGTGTGCGTTTAGTGTAATGTTGAGTTTGTAAATGCGTGTGGGTTGTCCATTCTAATAGGATCAGTGTTATTAATTTTCTTGATTTCATTGTAAGGTGTTCTTTTTCTTTTCGGTGGCTTTTTGTTTTCCTTTTTTTTTTTTTCTCGATCTCAAACCTTTTCTTCATTTGTTTTCCTGTGAAGTGATTTTGGGAGAGGAATGAAACAAAATTCCTCCAATCCCAAAGCTTGAAATGGGAACTCTTTCTTTGCTTTCCAATATACGGATATGGTGAGAGGTAGAGAAACGAAGAGAGAAAAGGAGATAGTTAAGACCATCGTCTATGTATAAATTAACGAGTCAAATCATTTCATCTTTTATAAAACAAATAAAATTAAATTTATTTTTAATAAGACGATAATATTAAATTCATTGATAATATATAAATCATATTATTAATATACCGTATATAAATCAAAAGGAATACCAACAGAAACTCATAAGCAAAATAAAAGTATTCTATATTTTAGTGCGTGACAAATATCCCAACAGTCTCTCCCCTCTACTTTGGAAATGCTGCCACCAAATTCTCAAAATTTATGTTCTTATCTTCAAAAACCAACAAATCCCACTTTATATATATATATATATATATATATATTACAATATCTCTTGGGTGTAGTACCTACCATGAAATCAGACATGCAATTCTTGATATATTAAAGAACACAAAAGTATATTATTATGAATTTGGTTAGCAAGTGTCTTTAAGCATTCTGAAAAGTTTTTGCATTGAAACTATAAATATAGTTATTAATTATTTCATTTAATATTAATATTATTATAAAGACTATATTATAAACATTCGTAAAAAATCGTTTAATTACCATTTTAAAAAAAATTTACATTTAATATATTATATTTATTGAATTAAAAAATAATATCATAACTAAAATTATTTTTATATATAAATATTACCTTAAACAATATAATTAGTAGCTTATTAACGTTTTTCTATCATCTAAACTTAGAAAATGTGGATACTAATTAACAAAATTCTATTATTATATATTTATACCTACAAATTTGAATAATTGCATGCTCCACTTTGCATGATAATGTTTGAAAGGATTTTATGACCACAGTTGATATTTCGGAAGCAAATGATTGCGTTCAGCACGTGTGACTGCCACGCACGTTCCTCAACCACATAAACATCTCTATGCTGTAGTAAGATC
>JBBYHO010516390.1:0-19141 GCA_038382025.1 Adansonia gregorii | reverse complement strand
GATCTAAATGGATTTCTTTATTTCAACAAAATTTAAAATCAAATAGAACTCTTAATTGTTAATGCTCCTGCATCATTACTACTTAGCCATTGAAAAGTAGAGAAGGTTTCTACTTGGCCTTCAAAAGTAGTGAGAAAAGGTTCTATCTTAGCTACAAAAGATACGGGGTAAAGGTTTCTATCTTAGCCTTGAAAGATAGGGAGTGTAAAGGTTATATCTTATCCTTGAAAGGTAACCAATTCAAGTTAGTGAATTGTGAAAATCTAAGGCAAGTGAGGTAGAGGTAGAGGACATAGGTAATTGAGGCCAAACCTCTATAAATCATCAAGTTTGCTTCTTCTTTCCCTTAGCTTTAATTATTTATTTTATTCACTAACTTGCACTCCAAAGTTTATTGTTTAGATTTCTCAGTTTTATCAAAGTTTTAATTTACTAAAATTTTAAGAAATCAATTCATCCTCTCTTGATTTCATTCACCACTAAAAGGTCTAACACATTGCAATTGTTGTACACTACCCTTTAACCTTTTTAAAGTATGATAATTTACCCTTATCTATCTTTATGAATTTCTTGGCAAATATGATCATCTTTATATCTTCATATTTTTACCATCTTCATCATTTTGATCCTCTTTTTCACTCATGGAAGCCTTCAATGCAACTCTAACTTTTCTTGGTTGCTCCTTTCCATGATTTTTCTTCATTTTGTATGTGAAGAGTGATCCGATAAGCTTGTCAAGGTAAGGAGATTGAGGTCCTTTGACTCCTCAATTATGGTTATTTTAGCTTTCCATAACTTAGAAAGGTTATTCAACATTTTCTTGACCATCTCCTTGTTAGGATACACCTTTTTGAGACCCTTTAAGCTATTTACAATGTTCGTGAATCTATCGAACATCTCTTTAATGCTCTACTTCAATTTCATTTTGAACATCTCATAATCAAAAGTAAGTAAGCTTAACTTAGACTCATTGACTTGATTAGTCTCTTCATTGTGATAGCTAACTTGTCCTCTATCTCTTTGACATTATCACACGAAGACACCCTATTGTACTCAATAGGGCCTAATGCACAAAACAAAGTGTGCATGGCTTTGGCATTAAGTTGAGCCATTTTATTATCTTTTTCATCCCATTCCTATTTTTTCTTAGGAACTTCAAGATCACCTACCATTTTTGTTAGGCTAAATGGGCCTTTCATGATTATCTTCCAAACCTGATAATCATTTACTTAGACAAATAGCCTTATCCTTATCTTTCAATGTGCGTAATCTTTACCATTAAAAAGATAAGGCCTCACGATTGAATGTCTTTCTTAGCTTACACAGAAAATATCACCACTAGCCCTTTACTTTGTCTTTTGCGGATCTTCGCTCAAGAATGTTAAGCCTGCAGAAATAAGATAAAAGCTCTAATACCAATTGTTAGACCTTTTAGTGGTGAATGAAATTAAAAAAGGGTGAATTAATTTCTTAAAATTTTGGTAAATTAGAACTTTGCTAAATAAAATTAAGAAATCTAAATAATAAACTTTGGAGTGCAAGTTAGTGAATAGAAATAAATAATTAAAGTGAAAGAGAAGCAAACTCAATGATTTAAAGAGGTTCAGCCTCAATTGCCTATGTCTTCTACCTCGACCTCACTTGCCTCAAATTTTCACAATTCACTAACTTGAATTATCTGCCTTCTAAGGACAAGATATAACCTTTACACTCCCTATATTTCATCGCTAAGATAGAAACCTCTACCCTCTATCTTTTATGGCTAAGATAAAACCCTCTCTCATTACTTTTGAAGGCTAAGTAAAAGCCTTCTCTACTATTTAATTGCTAAATAGAAACCTCTCTTTTTTACAAGGATTTGACTGTAAACAAATAGAACCTCTAAAGGTTAGCCATTTACAAGAACTTTGGCTTTAGGGAAATATGTATCTAAATGAAGAATACAAAAATAGAAAGAATTAATCTTATACAAAGATGAACTACTTAGCAAAAATGATGGAAAAGATAAAAGATATGACTCTAAGCATAATCTCTTGGTTTTTTCTCTTATTGAAGGTATTAAATGGCTTATTTATAGCCTTGACCATATTTATAGCCATTGGGAACATTTTGCTGAAGGAATATAGCCGTTATAGCCTTTAAAATGTCATTTCTTGTTTTTTCCCATGCTTCTGTACTGATATAATTAAGTGGGTATGATACATTGTGTTTGACGGTAAAAAATATGGTCGTTGAATAGTGCAGTATCAATACAAAATTAATTTATCTCGATACATGAACAATGATTTCTATATTTTAAGGTTATTTAGCTACTGCAAAGTACTGTATTGATACATTCATATGAAAATCAATTTTAAGAGGTTTTTCATGACTTTAAAATATGTAAAACTTACATAAAAAGTGTTTTATAAAAGTATGTATTAAAAACACATTCTTGAGTGCTTGAAGCAGTTAAAATACATTCTAGTATTTTTCAAAGTATTTACAAAATATTTCATTAAAAAATACTAATCTTGAAAATATTTAAACACAAGTTAATTTAGCTTAGGTTTTAGTTATATCAAAACTGAGATTAATTCAAAGCTAATATGGCTAACAAAAAAATATCTTTGACATAGAAAAATAAAGTTGATGCCGAAAAATTAAGAAACTATATCAATTATTTTTAAATTAATTAGTTAGTTACATGACATTGAGACATATATACCTTCACTTTTATATTTTATATTAAATGTAAGTAAATTCAATTCTTCCACACATATATGTAGTATAGGTATAATGGGAATTGCACCAGAGATTTAAATTGTAATTTATTACTTTCCCATTTTATATAAATCATTCTTATACTAAAGATACTTTTCAAAATTCTTAATATAAAATCAAAAAAATAATGTTATACAAGTAACTTTAAGTGCCTTACCTTAATTAGATTTTGAGACCTTTTAGTTAAGTCTTTAATTTCTCTTCAGAAATATTGGTTCAAAGATTAAATTTTAAGACCAGACTATTTTATTTTTTATTCCATGATAGTAAATCACTTGTACAACAAAGATTCAATTTAAAATAAAGAATAATAAAAGGTAGATTTAGTAATTTTGGACATGGGATGATAATATAATGGCTTTAATAAATATAAAAACAATGTAACAAACACATATTTTGATATGTTTAATATGACATGATAATACATGTCTCATGTTCGTGTTTAGAGTTTTGAAATTTTTAATAAGTTGGGCTGAGTTTACGTTTATATAGATAAAAAAACAAAACATGAGATGCATAAACAAATTGTGATGTACAATATAGTCACATAAAGATTAATGTAAATTAAATGGAAAAGTTTAAGTTATTGCTTATAATTATTATATCTCAAAGCATCATTTTCATGTTTGTAATTTATGTATTCCTTCGTAATGTTATATTCCATTTTTAAATTTAAATATTAAAAGTTACTAAGGTTATTGAAATTTAAAAAAAAATGTGCTTTATTAATGTTTTACATTTTTTTTGAATGAAGAAGTCCAATTTTTTAAGAAAATGCAGAAGGTAATGGACAATTATTTCATATCTTGATACTCTTTGCCATAACTTTTGGTTCCCTAATATTGTTAAATTGAGGTAGTTGGAGAGTTCTCTTTATTAATGCAGCTTGGCAAACTTTTTTAAGAACTATAAGCTTTCTACAACACTTATCTTTACACTTCCAACTTTAAAAGTACTTGTGAAAGCCTTCATAATATAATTGTGATCTGTTTCGGTTGGAATTTCAACATCATTGGTCTTGATAATCTCATCCTTCTTGGAACCTAAGACTATTTCATTTCTTAAGAGCAAAATTGCAAAGATGGAATAAATTACGAAGCTTGCTATTAAGGTTAGTAAGGATCTCTAACTTACTTTTGTTAGTAAAATGTTTTTTCAATGAAATTTTACAAGCACAATAAGATTTATTTACAAGCAATCCAAACATACCATTGAAAGACAATAACAATTTATTATGCCTCAGTTTGATTTTACTCATTTTAAAGCCATAAATATTCTTAATGACATGAGCTATGATTTTACTCATTTTATAGATATGATGGAAGCTGAGCTAGAGATTTAAAGTTTAATTTTTTACTTCTCCCTTTTTTAATGAAACGTATTATTATTATGTAAACATTTTTAATATTATGCCAATCGCTCAATATAAAATCAAAAGATAACGGTTTACAATTAATGTCAAGTGCCTCAACCTAATTAAATTATGAGATTTTTTAATTATGTTTTTAATTCCTTTTTACCAGTATTGGTTCAAAGAATATATTTTAGTTTTAGATTATACTACCTTTTATTCAATGAATTTAAATCATTAATACATTAGAGATTCGATAAAGAATAAAAAATGTAACAAGTTTAATAAATATAAAAATAATGCAACAAACATGCATTTAAATATGGTTAACAGGTATTGAGTTGATGTTTAAATAGATAAAAAATTCAGACATAACATGTATGCATAAATTGCTACGTGTAATCTTAGTTGCCTAAAGATTAAAGTAGATTAAAAATAGATGTTTAAGTGGGAGTTATTGTCGCTCATAATATTACATCTCAATACATCACTTTTTTGTTTCTAATTCAATTATTTCTTTATAATTTTATATTCCATTCCTAAATTAAAAGGTTTGCAATTTGGAGATTGCAAGATACAATTGTTATTGAAATAAAAAAAAAAAAAACTTGTGCCTTATTAATGTTTGACAATTGTTTTGAATAAACAAGTCCAATCTCTAAGGAGACGCTGTGGGTGAAACATTATTGGTGACTAAAGCACAATTATTCCATATTTGGATACTCTTTGCCACAACTTTGGGTTCCGGAACATTCTTAAATTGAGGTAGTCGAAGAGTTCTCTTTACTAATGCAGCATGGCAAACTTTACCAAGGACTATAAGTTCAGCGCAACACTTGTCGGTTACATTCCCAACTTTAAAAATACTTGTGAAAACCTCCATAATACAATTGAGATCCATTTTATTTGGATTTTCACAATCATTTTTCTTGATAATGTCATCTTCCTCGGTAGCTCTGACCACTCCATTGACTATGAGCAAAACCACCAAGATGGAATAAAATCTGAAGCTTGCCATTTTGGTTAGTAAGGATCTCTACTTCGATTGGCAAATTGCTTTTCCAATGAACATTACTAGCAAAGATAAGATTTATTTATAAGTAATCACAACAGACCCTTGAAAGTAATAACAATTTATTATACTTCAGTTTCAAGACCTGATTTTACTCTTTTTATAACCGTAAATATTGTTAAAGACTTGAGTTATACTTTTGTATTTATAAGCATTAATTTCTTCTAGTTAAAAAATACTTTGATTAAAATAACAAAATAATTATAAACTTCACCACTTTATTTAATTAAATTTATGCTTTTTTATTGTGCCAAAATATGTTTGTAACCTTTAATTTGCATCCAAAAATTTGGTAACGAGCAATTGTTTACAGAATAGTTTATTCATAATGCTTTCTCTGGCAGAAAAAAATATTTAACTAGCGTTACTGATGGAATCTCTAAACTCTATCAATATTATAAATGTTCTCCTTAAAATATTTTTAGTAGATTTAGTATAAGAGTATACTTCATCGCTAAAGTCCATCACTAAAAGTATTTTTTTTTCCATTGCACAAGATTTTTCTATCATTACCCACTTTTATGTCATTAAAAGTTCACTTTTCATAGAAAAACACTCTTTTGTAGTGGAAACTCTAGAGCTGCCGCTTTTAAATGTGGATGTAATTGTGGAAAAGAATAATCAAAGCTAAATTCTCGTGGAGTCACTTTTCTAGAGGTGGGCCAAATAATAAAATGTATGTGTATCTAATAAGGCCCTAAATACTGCGCTGTCACATGATGGGGTTATTATTGTAGTTGGCAACCTATCTATGAGAATATAATGAGTATGTTAGTGCTTCACAATTTCACATAAGATGGCATCAGCAGTTCCAACCATAGTTCTTTTTTTTTCCATCTATTGCTATGGGTGCTCTAATTACTACACTATCTCTTAAATTAAAATCACGCAATGCTCCTTGGAAAATATTGAAGAATCATTGGTAGAATGGCTTTTTTTTAGGAATTCTATTCTTTTCTTTAATAAGTTCTTCTTATTAAGATGTTCGGTATTACCTTTTTAGTGAAGCGTACTTTGTATGTTATGGTGCTTTGCTTTTGTATTTCCCTTAAGTATGTGCTTGTCAATTTTTTTCGAACTTGGCTCTTTACTGCTATAGCTTGCACTGAGCTTGTAACCTTTTCCTCTTTTAAGAAACATCTTTGACCTAGAAAAATAGAGTTGATGCCAGAAAGTTAAGAAACTATATGTATTATTTTTAAATTAATTAGTTAGTTGCATGACACTAAGACACAAATACCTTCACTTTTATATTTTATAGTAACTTTAAGTGAATTCAATACTTCCACACATTTATGTAGTATAGATATGACGAGAATTGAACCAAAGATTTAAAGTGTAATTTATTACTTTTCCATTTTTTATAACAAAAACTATTCTTATACTAAAAATACATTTAACATTATTGCAAAATCGCCTAATGCAAAATCAGAAGTAACTTCAAGTGCTTTACTCTAATTAGATTTTGAGATCTTTCAATTAAGTCTCTCATTTCTCTTTATAAATATTGGTTCAGAGATTGAATTTTAGGACTAGATTAATCTTTTATTTATTCAATGCATGTAAATCACTAGTATAATAAAGATTCAATAGAGAATAAAGTAGAATAAATGGTAGATTTAGTAATTTTAGACATGATATGAAAATTTAATGGCTTTAATAAATATAAAAACAATGTAACAAACACACATTTTGACATGTTTAACATGACATGATAATACATGTCTCGCATATGTGTTTAGGATTTTGAAATTTTTAAGAAGTTAGGTTGAGTTTATGTTTATACAAACGAAAAAAACAAAACATGACATGCATGCACAAATTATTATGTATAACAATAGTTACCAAAAGATTAATGTAAATTGGAGGGAAAAGTTTGAAAGGAAGTAATTGTTACGCATAATTATTTATATCTTAAAGTTCATTTTTATGTTTGTAATTTAAGTATTTCTTTGTAACCTTATGTTCCATTTTTAAATTTAAAAATTAAAAGTTACTAAAGTTATTAAAATTTTTTCAGAAAAAAAGCTTGTGCCTTATTAAAGTTTTTCATTTTTTTTTAATGAATAAGTCTAATCTTTAAAAAGGCGCAGAGGGTAAAATATTATTGGTGACTAATGGACAATTATTCCATACGTGGATACTTTTTGCCACAACTTTTGGTTCTTTAATATTCTTGAATTGAGGTATTTGGAGAGTTCTTTTGACTAAAGTATGGAAATCTTTTCCGTGTGCCATAAGCTTTGCGCAACATTTATTGTTATGCTTCCAACTTTAAGATACTTGTGAAAACCTCTATAATACAATTGTGATCATTTTGTTTGGAATTTCAACATAATTTCTCTTGATAATCTCATCCTTCTTAGAACCTATGACTTTTTCATTAATTAGATGGAATAAATTATGAAGCTTGCTATTAAGATTAATAAGGATCTCTAACTTACTTTGGTTGGTAAAATGTTTTCGCAATGAAATTTACTAGCAAAATAAGATTTATTTATAGGTAATCACAACATACCATTGAAATACAATAACAATTTTATTTTACCTAAGTTTGATTTTACTCATTAGAACCATAAATTTCTTAATAGCATGAGCTATAATCTAACTTGTTTTATATATGTGATGGGAATTGAACTAGAGATTTAAAGTACAATTTGTGACTTTTCCCTTCTTAACTAAAAATATTTTTATAATGAAGACTTCCAAGATGTTTAATATAAAACCAAACGTATTCAAGTAACCTTAATTGCCTCAAACTAATTATATTGTGACAGCTTTTAATCAATTTTTAATTCCTCCTTATGAATATTGGTTCAAAGAATAATTTTACATTTAGATTATACTATTTTTTATTCAATGAATGTAAATCATTAATTTATTAGAGATTCAATAAAGACTAAAAAAACAGTAACAAGTTTAATAAAAAAAAATGCAAACAAACATACATTTAAATATGGTCAATATGTGTTGCGTTCATGCTTAAATAGATAAAAAAATTGACACATAACATGCATACATAAATTGTTATGTATGATCTTAGTTACCTAAATAATAAAAAGGAATATTTATATAGGAGTTATTGTTGCTCATAATTAGTACATCTCAAAACATAATTTTTTTTTTGTTTCTAGTTCAAGTTTTTCTTTATAATTTTACATTGCACTCTTAAATTACAAGGCTTGCAAGTTACAATAGTTATTGAAATAAAAAAAACTTGTGCCTTATTAATGCATAATTTTTTTAATGAATAAGTCCAATCATCAGGGAGACGCCGAAGGTGAAACAGTATTGGGGACTAAAGCACAATTATTCTATATTTGGATACTCTTTCCTATAACTTTTGGTAAACTTTACCAAGTACCATAAGCTCAGCCCAACACTTGTCTGTTACATTCCCAACTTTAAAGATACTTATGAAAACCTCCATAATAAAATTAAGATCCATTTTACATGGATTTTCACAATCATTTTTCTTGATAATGTCATCTTCTTCGGTAGCTTTAACTACTCCATTGATTATGAACAAAAACACTAAGATGGAATAAATTTTGAAGCTTGCCATTATGGTTAGTAAAGATATCTACTTTACGTTGATTGTTAAAATGCTTTTCCAATGAAAATTACTAGCGAAGATAAGATTTATTTATAGGTAATCACAACATACCTTTGAGCGTAATAACAATTTATCATACTTCAGTTTCAAGAGTTGATTTTACTCTTTTTATAACTATAAATGTTGCTAAAGACTTGAGTTATGCCTTTGTATTCATAAGCATTAATTTCTTCTGGTTGAAAAGAACTTTTGTTAAAATAAAAAATAATCATAAACTTTAGCACTTTATTTAATTAAATTTTTATATTTTCATTGTGCCAGAATGTCTTTAAACTTTAATTTGCACCTAAACAAGTTGATAACAAGTGATTTTTGACATAATAGTCTATTCATAATGCTTTTTCTTACCAAAAAAAAAAAAATTTAAGTAGCATTACTAATGGGAATCTCTAAATTTTGTCAATATTATAAGTGTTGTTAAAGTATTTTCGATGGATTTAGCATAGGAGTTTATTTTGTTGCTAAAGTCCAACACTAAAAACATTTTTTCCATTGCACAAAACTTTTTTTTGTCATTATCCACTTTCATGTCATTAAAAGCTCAATGTCTATAGAAAAACACTTTTCCTAGTGGAAACTCTAGACCTGCCACTTTTAAATATGGATATGATTGTGGAAGAAAACAATCAAAGCTAAATGGTAGTGGATTCACTTTTTTGGTTATGGGCCACATAATATAAAATATGTGTATCTAATAAGTGTCCTCATGCTAGGCTGCCATATGTTGGGGTTATTATTGCTAATGGGCAACCTATCTACGAAAATATAATGAATCTGGTAGTGTTTTAAAATTTCACAAACGATGGCATCAGCAGTTCCAACCATAATTTTTTCCTATCTATTGCTATAGATGTTCTGAGTATTACATTATCTTTTAAATTAAAATCACACAATGCTTCTTGGAAGATATTAAAGAATCAATGATAGAAGGGTTTTTCTTTTAAGAATTTTACTTTTTCCTTTAGTGTGCTCTTCTTATTAAGGTGTTTGATATTATCTTTTAGTTAAAGCGTTATATGTATGTTGTGGTGCGTTGCCTTTGTATTTCCCTTGACCAGGTGCTTGCTAGCTTGTTTTGAACTTGGATTTTTGTTGTTGTAACTTGCATCCGGCTTATAACCTTTTGTTTTTTTAATAAATATCTTCAACTTAAAACAAAATAAGGTTGATGTTGGGAAGTGAAAAAGCTATATCTATTATTTTTAGATTAATTAGTTAGTTGTATGACATGAAAGACATATATACCTTCACTTTTATAGTCTATAGTAATTTTACTTGAATTGTCTAAGTCAATTCAAATCTACCACATATATATAGTATAGATATGATGGGAATTGAACCAGAAATTTAAATGTAATTTGTTACTATTCCTTTTTTATAACAAAAATTATTCTTACAATAAAATACTTTTAACATTACTGCAAAATGCTCCATCTAAAATTAGAAGATAAAGTTATACAAGCAACTTCAAGTGCCTAGCCCTAATTAGATTATGAGATGTTTTAATTATTTTTTTTATTTCTCTTTACAAATATTGGTTCAAAAATTAAATTTTAGGACTAGATTGTACTACTTTTTATTCAATGGTTGTAAATCACTAATACACTAGATTGAATAAGTTTTGAAGATTGCCATTATGGTTCATAAGGATCTCTACTTTACTTTGATTGTAAAATGCTTGTCCAGTGAAAATTAGTTGCAAGGATAAGAATTATTTAAACATAAATTTATAACATAATAACAATTTATTATACTTTTGTTTCAAGAATTGATTTTAGTTATTTTATAACTGTAAATATTCTTAAGGACATGAGCTATGCTTTTGAATTTATAAGTAGTAATTTCTTCCAGTAAAAAATAACTTACGCTAAAATAATAAAAAAATCATAAACTTTACTACTTTATTCAATTAAATTTTTATGTTTTTATTGCGTCAAAATATATTTTTAACCTTTAATTTGCACCCAAATAATTTGACGACAAGCAATTTTGGACAACATATTCTATTCATAATGCTTTCTCTTGAAAATCACATTATTGATATGTAGCCATAAATTTTAACAATATTGTTAATGTTTGCCTCAAAATATTTTTGATGGATTTATTAAGGAGTTTATTTTGTTGCTAAGGTCCGTCACTAAAATTTTTTTTTATTGAACAAAACTTTTATGTCGTTATCCACTTTTGCGTCATTAAAAGTCTAATTTCTATAGAAAAGCACTCTTTGTAGTGGAAATTCTAGGGTTGCCACTTTTAAATGTGAATGTAATTGTGGAAGGGAACAATTGAAGCTAGATGGCTGTAGATTTAACTTTTCTAGTGGTAGGCCACATAATATAAAATAAGTGTATTTAATAAGATCTTTTGTACTGGGCTACCATAAGTTAGGAGTTATCGTTTCTATTGAGCAACCTGTTTATAGGAATAAAATGAATCTAGTAGAGCCATAAATTTTGTCGCAAGAAATTAACATTAATAGTTCTAATTGTGACTTTTTCCTCTCTGTTGTATGGATGCTCCAATTACAGCACTGTCTCTTAAATTAAAATCATACAACTCACTTTAAAAGATATTGAAGAATAATTATTAGAAATTATTGATAGAAAAGCAAATACAAAGGGAAGGAATAAAAAACACGTTGAAGAGTGTTGGAAGAAAAGATTTGTGGTTAAGAAGATGGGGAATAAAATTTTGAAAAATGAATGAAAAATGGTTTTCTTTTGAATAAAATGCAGATGGAAAAAAAAATACAATAGTAAAGAGGCTAATAAATCCATATCAGACAATGATTTCTTACATATAAATACAATTCTTTGGGAGAAGGCAAAAGATATATTGAATATGGGTAAACTACTTGGTTTATTAACCAATTGTGAGGATGATATTTATATTTAACAACTAAAGGAAATGAAGGAATGAGATTTGCAACATGCATCATAATATGTATAGGCATGTGTGAACCCTGGTCTGAATTTATACACACGTATTTTTTAGGTGTATTTAAGTAAGTAAAAGATAAGAATAAGGAATCATAAATAGAGTTTGGGTTCGAATTCCATAGATAATATGAATGGTATTGCCTATAATAATAGACAAATTAAAGATTCTCTCAAAATTTTTATTTATCCACTTTATATTTTGAAAATAAGTTGGTTAAACTTAAAAATTCCTTCATTGAATAAGGAAACAATTAAGAAAACAATGCAACTGATGTTTTGCATTAGTAAAGATTTTAAAATAGTAGCTAAAGGTAGGATTTTAATAATTTATGATTCATTTACATTAGGAATCAAATAAGTGTAATGTTCATCGATACACAAAAATTGATCAAAGTTTTTTTCTATTGTTGGATGAACTAGAGATGTTTGAGAATATGAAAATTTATTATTATGGGGAAAATTTTTGATTTAGTGTTGCCTTTTCTTCAAGAATTTGGCATGGCCTTTGAATGTCTTTCTAAACATAACTTGAATATCATTTTTTATTCATAAGAATATGAAAATTTATTTTAAATGTTGCATGCTTTTCTTTTGTTTCTCCTTTGATTCAGCAATTTTGATTGCTTGTGGGTTTCCAAGCTTTAGTTTTTCTGGTGGCTTCTGACTTCATTTGATGCTATTTGATAGAAGGGTTTTATTTTAAGAATTTATATTTTCTCTTTCAGTCGGTTCTTCTTATTGAGCTGTTTGATATTATCTTTTTAAAGAAATTTGGTTTATATGTTTTTGTGTTTTGGCTTTATGTTTTCCTATAGTAGATGCCTATGAGCTTGTTTTAAACTTTGTTGTTATAGCATGTGCCAGGCTTGTAACCTTCTGCTTCTTTTTCAGTTAGAGATAAAAGAACATAAGTATCTATTTATTTTTAAATTAATTAGTTAGCTGCATGACATTAAAAACATATATACTTTTACTTCTATATTTTATAGTAGTTTTAATTGAATTGTCTGTTTAAATTCAAGACAACCACACATATATATATATATATGTAGTATAGTTATGATAATTGAACAAGAGATTTAAAGTGAAATGGTTAATTTTCCTTATTATTATTATTATTATTATTGTTATTATTACACTTTTAACATTATTGCAAAATGATAAATATAAAATCGTAGGACAAAGGTATAAAAGTAACTTCAAGTGCCTTACCCTAATTAGATTCTCAAAGCTTTTAGTTATGTTTTCAATTTCTCTTTTCAAATATTGGTTCGAAGATTAAATTTTAGAACTACATTGTACTAATTTTTATTCAATGATTATAAATCACTAATACAATAGACATGCAATGAAAAATAGAAGATGATGAAAGTAATTTTACACATGATATGAAATGTAACACTTTTAATAAATATAAGATACGCATTTAAGCATGGTTACATGACATGTTAACACATGTCTCACATTCAAATTTAGGATTTTGAAACATTTGTGTTAAGTTTATGCTAATACGAATAAAAGAACAATACATAACATGCATACACAAATTATTAGGTATAATAATAGCTACCTAAAGACTAAAGTAAATGAAAATGTAACCTTTGAGTGGGAGTTATTGTTGCTCATAATTACTATATCTCAAAGTATCAATTTTATGCGTCTAATTCAAGTGTTTCTTTCTAATTTTATATTCTATTCTTAAATTATAGGGTTTGAAATTTAGAGATTATAACTTATGCCTATAATGTTTTATAATATTTTTTGAATGAATAAGTCTAATCTTTAGGGAGACGTAGAGGGTGAAACACGATTGGTAACTGAAGTACAATTATTCCATATCTGAATGCTCTTTGCCACAATTTTTGGCTCCCCAATAATCTTAAATTGAGGTAGTTGAAGAGTTCTCTTTACTAATGCAGCATGGCAAACTTTACCAAGTACCATAAGCTCGGTAAATTGCAACAAGAGATTTAAAGATATGATAATTGAACAAGAGATTTAAAGTGCAATTGTTAATTTTCCTTTATTATTATTATTATTATTATTATTATTATGCTTTTAACATTATTGCAAAGTGATAAATATAAAATCATAAGATAAAGGTATAAAAGTAACTTCAACTACCTTACCCTAATTAGATTCTTAAAGCTTTTAGTTATGTTTTCAATTTCTCTTTTCAAATATTGGTTTGAAGATTAAATTTTAGAAC
Source organism: Adansonia gregorii (assembly GCA_038382025.1). NCBI lineage: Eukaryota > Viridiplantae > Streptophyta > Magnoliopsida > Malvales > Malvaceae > Adansonia > Adansonia gregorii. Next base: position 5,191 of record JBBYHO010516390.1, on the reverse strand, counting down.
GACATTGTACTAATTTTTATTCAACAATTATAAATCACTAATACAATAGAGATGCAATGAAAAATAAAAGATGATGAAAGATAGATTTAGTAATTTTACACATGATATGAAATGTAAAACTTTTAATAAATATAAGAAACCCATTTAAGCATGGTTACATGACATGTTAATACACATCTCATATTCATATTTAGGATTTTGAAACATTTGTGTTAAGTTTATGCTAATATGAATTAAAAAACAAAATGTGACATGCATACACAAATTGTTAGGTATAATAATAGCTACGTAGAGATTAAAGTAAATGAAAATGTAACCTTCAAGTGGGAGTTATTGTTGCTCATAATTACTATATCTTAAAGTATCAATTTTGGCTTCTAATTCAAGTGTTTCTTTGTAATTTTATATTCTATTCTTAAATTATAGGGTTTGAAATTTAGAGATTATAACTTGTGCCTACGATGTTTTATAATTTTTTTTTGAATGAATAAGTCTAATCTTTAGGGAGATGTAGAGGGTGAAACATGATTGGTAACTAAAGTACAATTATTCCATATTTGAAAGCTCTTTGCCATAATTTTTGGCTCACCAATAATCTTAAACTGAGGTACTTGAAGAGTTCTCTTTACTAATGTGGCATGGCAAACTTTATTGAGTACCATAAGCTCAGCACAGCATTTGTTCATTACACTCCCAACTTTAAAGATACTTGTGAAAACCTCCATAATTCAGTTGAGGTCCATTTTATTTGGATTTTCACAATATTTTTCTTGATAATGTCACCCTCCTCGGTAGCTATAATTACTCCATTGATTATGAACAAAACCACTAGGATAGAATAAATTTTAAAGCTTGCCTATAGGTTTAGTAAGGATTTCTCCTTTACTTTGATTGGAAAAATGCTTTTCCAATGAAAATTACTAGCAAGGATAAGATTATTTATGGTAAACAAAGCATACTATTGAAAGAAAATAATAATTTTATTATACTTTGGTTTTAAGAGTTGATTTTACTCATTTTATAATCGTAAATATTCTTAATGACATGAGTTATTCTTTTGTTTTATAAGCATTAATTTCTTCTAGCAAAAAGAACTTTGGTTAAAATTTAAAAGAAAATATATCATAAATTTTACCACTTTATTTAATTAAAATTTTTAAGTTTTTATTGTACCAAGATTTATCCTTAACCTTTAATTTGTACCCAAACAATTTGACAACAAGCTATTTTGGATGGAATATTCTATTAGTAATGCTTTCTCTTATAAAAATAATTCTAAAATAGCATCGTGGACAGGAAGCTATAAATTTTGTCAGTATTATAAGTGTAGTCATTAAATTACTTTCAATGGATTTAGGAAAAGAGTTTATTTCGTATTATAGATCGCCACTAAAAGCATTTTTTCAATTGCATAAAACTTTTCCTTCATCATCCACTTTTTCATCGCTAAAAGACCAATTTCTTTAGAAAAAACACTATTTTTATAGTGGAAAATCCAAAGTTGTTGCTTCAATAAAAATGTAAGATCAAATGCATTGAATTCAGTCTTCTACCTTCTTTTATATTTGACTTCTTAATTTCAATTACTATTATATTAAATCAATTTTCTTATAATAATACTATTTCATGGAAATTATTGAGTACTTGTAGTTGACCTGTTCATAGTCGGCCTATCAATCCAAGCTTCAAAGTCCTTCAACATTTGAGAGGGTTTGAACAAAAATATTAAGCATAAAAGATGAGTTTAAGCAAATAAGTTAGACCTATTTAGAAAAAAGGATTGGTCTTTGACTAAAAATCAAAAGTTCAAACTCGATCGGACATGTTCAATTATATAATATATATTATGTAATTTATATCATATAAAAAGTATATAATATTATAGTGTAAACATTAAAAGTTTGTAAAATTATCCTGTTTTAATATTTAATACAAATTTTGAGATTAAATTTTATGAGATATCAAACCAAAAAAAATTGGGTATAGCTTTTATGATAAACTTGGTAATCCATACACATGTTGTGTTTTTTCTGTAATCCATTTACATATAAATACAGTATTAAATATGCAAAATCTTGAAGCAAATATGATATGTTCATGGAATGTGACATGTTAATTGTGTTTAAATGTTTCATTTTTTGTTTATTACATAGATTTTATGTTTGTTAAATATGTTTATTTTTATATCGCTTCCAAAATTATTAAATCTATTATATGATGATGTCTTTGAAGCTAGATCTTGTAAAATTTTTATGCTCAATTTTCCAAAGAATAATTGATTATATAGTGCAACATTATAAGAGTTATATAGTGCTATCAACTTACTTAATGATTTCTAATAAGAGTTTTCTTTTTGTTTTTTTACAGAACAAAATTGAAAAAATTAAAAATTAAAAATGGCAAATATAAATCCCACATTAAGCTAATAATAATTTAGTTTAAATGTTTATAACAAGCTACATTTAATAATGAAATTGCCCTCCAATAATCAATAAGCATTGCTTGCAATTAACTTTCAACACATATCTTTATTTTTCAATTTTTAAAATTCTTAACTTAAGACTATTATATTACTTATATTACTTTTCAATATTTTGATTTAAAGATTTTCAATTTTTTCATTTAATGTAGTAAATAAATGTATATAATTACATAAATCAGTTAATTATTTTTACAAATATAAAATAATATGCTAATATTTTAGTAATTTTTAATTATTTTTATTAACTTTTATGTAATTGTTATAAATTTTAGTATATAAAACTTTTAATTTAATATTTTTAATAATCATTTTCTCCTTTTTCTATAATTTTATCTCATCGTCACTGTTGCTTTTACATCTAGATATTTATCCTACTACTAATTTTAATATTACTACTATAGTACATAATCCTACTATTATAGTAACGAATCTCACCATCATTCGTTATTTTTAATCTTAATGGAACCAATCTTACCTTCATCAAAATGATTTCTAAGATGATATAAGTAATAGAATTTGCCTCGATCATGTTTTCAAAATTGTTCCAAGATTTTCTTTGATCCTAATGATTGCCAACATTCAAGCTAGGCACAAGTATACATATATATACACATATTAATACATCAATATATATATATAGAGAGAGAGAAAGAGAGATAATAGTATAATAACTTGATATCATTGCCATTTAAAATATTTTATTTTTGAAAATTTTCACAAATATATACTTGAGTATATAATTGCCATTTAGAATAATTTAACTATTTTCAGGGTCATCTTGTAACAAAAAAGAGCTCTTAAATTAAGGGGATTTTTCACATTAGGCAAAGATAATATAGAGAATGAGTTGATACTTCGAAAGGAGGAGAAAAAATATGAGAAGTTCCTATATGAGTTACTTCATAGAGCAATTAACTCAAAAAGATCTACATCTTCTATTAATAATTTCATCTTTCATGTTAATGTGTGTGTGTGTATATATATATATAGGAGAAGGATCCATTTACATTATTATAAACCTAAGATGAGAAGTTCCTATATGAGTTACTTTATAGAGCAATTAACTCAAAAAGATCTGCATCTTCTATTAATAATTTCATTTTTCATGTTAATGTGTGTGTATATATATATATAGGAGAAGGATCCATTTACATTATTATAAAACTAAACTTTCATTAACTTTTATATAATTTACATTTATTTAATCCAAACATCGTATTTCATATTTTATTCAATACACGATGCACGTCAAGATTTGATCAAATTAAATATTTCTATGTATTTATTCAACATGAAAAGCTTTCAAGCATTAAATATAAATTGGAAAACAATACTTTTGATTGATATTATAGAGATTGAAAATTGATTTGAAACTTTACGTGCACTGTGATTGCAATTGTGTTGCTAAATACAACAATCGATTTGATAAAATACTAATTGTATAAAAAGTTATGAAAATATTTAAAACTAATTTAATTTTGTACTAATATAAGTGGATCGCTCTTCATGTATAATTTAGTATAATATATAAAGACTTTGGAAAAAGATTTGGCACCTATAGATGATAAAAAATTATATATTAGCCCCAATTGCCTTAAGGTGTGGCTATATTTTCACTTGCAGAGTCTTTTTTTTATGGTTAGCAGTGAAAAAAAAGTTTATTGCAATATGTAAACACTTTGATATTCTAATTTTTTATCATTCCTATATATGTTTTACCTCCCATAAGAAGAAGTTGACATGTTTTCCTTTAGTTAAGGAGATGAAAGTGACTATGAAAAACCTTATTTATATGAATTATGACATGCAGTCTAGAAAAGATCGATGCATCTCTTAAGACAAGCCTAGCAAAAATTGGCATTTTAGAAAGATATTAGCCTAATGTAGTTAGCCTAGGATAAGCAAAGTGAAGTTGGCAGTTTAGATGAACTCTAAGCCCAAGATAGCTAGATCAGGGCAAGCCCAGTGAAGTTGGCATTTTAAATGAGATAATAAGCCCAGTGTAGCTGGCTTAAGACAAGCCTAGCGAAATAGGCATTCAAGTTAAAGCCATTTACTTGAAATAGGTTGGGCTCAAAGATTGTTACCAGGGTCTTCTCTTTTTTCCAAAATCAAACTTGTTTTTCTCATTATTTTTTTTTGTTAATATTAATTACAAAAAAAAAAAAAGATTAGAAAATAGGGAAGCTTCCTTGATAAAATTTTGTCTATGGTTTTTCCCTTATACATTATTCTCAATAATAGCTAAGGAGATGCATTTGTAGGCACCTAATTTTATTTAGGCCTTCTAATTGTTTTTCTCAAATTTGTACATTCGTGGGTACTCTTTAAACTAGGCCCCTCAAATAAAGCACCAATGTTCACAAGGCTTGTTTTAAAAATCGAAAAAGGTTAGGTCACTTAATTTGGTGAAAAATGATGGCATGTGTGCTTAATCAAATAATTTGAAGAAAACATGCTCGAATTATGAAACTTAAATTTAAGCCATAAGGAATAAAGTGAAAGACATAAGTGGGCTTATTCAAGCTTTTTATGGTAGATAGGATGATTATTGAAAGTAATTAGAGTTAAACAAGACCTGATTGTACAATTTAACCCAAAAGTTAAAAGTCAATCTAAAATTCAAGGCATTGACTTTAAAATTGAAGTGTTAGGGATTCAAATCATGAAAGTTATTTCACCAAATTGAAATTGATGGCAAAAAGGATA